>CAUYRT010035174.1:0-39737 GCA_963574885.1 Lepilemur ruficaudatus
AAAGCACACTCTTTAAAGACAACACATATTTTTTGAGTAGCTCAAATATCTCTTTTACTGTGGTTCTTCCCAGCTTCCCCAGTCAGGTCTTCCTGAGTTTTGATGGCACTCAAAAAGCATGTTATAGTTTTTCTACCTACCTGCAACGTCATCCATTGGGTTTATGTGTCCTTGAGAACAGAGGCTTTGTCTTACTCATCTCTGTCCCCCCAAAATTCTGGGTACATCAATTGGCTCATAACAATTGCTCATTGAATATCTGAACGACCAAAAAAATGCATGGGGACCCACAATGTACAAAGAGATACAAAACACAATGAAGAATTCATAGATGATAAAAAATAGTTAATAATCCTCGAGTCTTTATATCACTAAGCTTGAAAAGGCTGACTCATGGGAAGTGATTTTCAAACAACTTTATTATTTCTCCCTATTCCTTTTAAATCCACTCTGTTGGAATATTTCTGTATCAACCCCATATTTTTCTTATAGATGTTTGGTAAAGTAAAATACATTTCCATCCCCATATTAGACTACAGACTTTGAACTTTTTTTAACATTGAGTTCTTTCTCCTGGAACTCAGGTCAGACAGAGAGGGGCACATCTCTAGACAGGGAATCAGGAGTCGTCAGCTTCTTTTCTCTTTTCTGGTGTTATGCTCTGTGGGGTTTTATTTGTTTGGAGCTATGGACAGAGTTTCCTCCAGTCTTTTCTGAGTTGGTTAATGGCAACTCAGTTGCTTTAGTTGTTCAGGTAAAAAACTTTGGACATCTTTCTTCCACTCCTAGTTATTCAACAAATCTTCCAAAATAATTCCACATCTGGCCATGTCTTTCCAACTCCACCCTAAGTCCCAAGTCATCTCTCATCTAAATTGTTTTAGTACAGTCACGTGCAGCATAAAGATGTTTCAGTCAACAGTGGAACTCATCTAAGCTGATGGTCCTGTAAGATTATAATACTGGATTTTTACTGTACCTTTTCTATATGAGAAACCACAAATAGCATTGTGTTACAATTGCCTACGGTATTCATCACAGTAACACGCTGTACATGTATGTTTGTAGCCCAGGCGGACAGGCTGTGCCTAGGTGTACCGTAGGCTATACCATCTAGGTTAGTGGGCGCACAAGGACAGAATCTGTCCCTGCCATAAGCGATGCATGACTGCAGTCTCCGCCCTGCTCTCCCTGTGCCTTCCACCCCTCACCTCTAAGGCTACTTTCCACATAGTCCACAGAGGGATCTTTTTATTATGCCCAATAGGATCATTCTTCTATCCTACCCCCCCCCCCGAAGTTTCTCATCCCTCTGCGTTACGTTTCCCGTAAACGTAGATACTGAGACCAGCTGGTTTGAGAAGAGAGTGTACGACATGTCCCATGACCCTGCACGCATATTTGCAGGTAACAAAGGTCAGAATAGGAGGTTGTCGTTTTTCCCGCTTGCCGCTAGATGGCAATGTGGGACCGCTCAAATTTCTACCTAGGCTGGGATTTCTGTGCGGCACTCACTGATGATGGTGCAGTTATTATATTTTAAGCTGAAACTTTTCTTTAATCATCCTATGCTAAAATCGACAGAAGTTCCTGCTCTTTTTCTTTCTTTCTTCTTCTTGCTCCCTTTCTCCTTTTCAAAAGGACTATTGTATTGGAAAAAAACACACACACACAATAAATGGAAAGATTCTCAAGGTGCTGGAATTCTCTCAGAGAAACACGTCTGTTCCAGGCTGTAGACTAAGCAGGTGTGATTCAGGTGCAGGAGCGCGCGCCTTGGGGCGGGGTGGCAGAGGGGGAAGTGCCCGACCTCCTCCCTTTAGAGACGTGCGTGCGCAGCTGAGGGCTGCCTGGCTAGAGGCTTGGCGTTTGGGAAAAAGAATCCAAGGTCTTGAAACTTTCATACAAATTCATCACTTTTGCAGAATGCCGCCTTCTTTCTCCTGAGGCTGAGCCTCTGCAAACGCAGAGATTCGGGGGTATGGAAAGGTGATCCAAGGAGAGCAGGTGTGGACTGGCAGTGACGGTGGCTGTTTTGGAGAACAGGTGACCCGGAGCTGTTGGTTGTGTCCCTGGGGGGAATGGGGGTGGAAACAGTCACAAGAGTCCCTAGTCGCAGTCTTTTGTTTTCAATCAGCGTTCCCTGTGGAGGTTAGAGCTTCACTGAACTTCCTCTTGGCATTCAGGCTACATAATTTTTCCGACAGAGGAAAAAGAAACTGTGAAACCCCTTGCTAAAAAAAAAAAAAAAAAAAAAAAATTGAGAGTTTTAGTACTGTGACAGCAGAGCAGTAAACCAGGGCTGTTCTCCTAAGTGCAGGACCCTGTGTGACCGCTCGGGTCGCGCCAGTGAAGCGCATGAAGCCCTGCCTCTGAGCTGGCAGTTCCTTCCCACAGTCAGTAGGTACACTTTCCTCTAGCCGGGTCTCCAGCACTTCCTTACGCCTTAGGGGGCATTGATTTGTTGTTGTGTCTTGGACCTACAGGGAGGGACACTTTCTCAGCAAGGAGTGGAGAGAGCTGTTAACTTCTGTAGAAAACATGCGCCTAACCACTCTTTTTTCATGTTAATTTAGTGTCTGCCTTGATAGCTTTCAAAGGAACTTCCTTAACATCTGATGTTTTTGAAGCCCAGGAACAGACCCTTTCCGTGTTTTTCTGAAACGGGCTTCGAAGGAGAATCCTCGATTTGGAAGGGCCCAGGAGAGGCCACGGTTGAATTCAGACTTACGGCGAGAGGTTTTTTATCTGCCTGAAAGCGATCTTGTTTTGCTGAGAATGTGTGAGTGGGTGTTTGGCTCTTTTTAATACAAGGAAATAACGCTAAGTTTCAAAAATGGTTTTGGGATTTTTTTTTTTTTTTGGTTTAAAGTCTTCCAAAGTATATTCTTTCTTTCTTTTGAATAAAATTCAATTCACTGTCTACCACAAATCAAATTGGGTGCTTTACTATTCTTTGATTCCAAATGAATAAGCGTACATTTCACTGGTATGATTGATTTTCAGTAATCACATCATCTGCACACTTGAGATTCATTAGTCTGTACAGCATCCCTGTGAGTAGGCCTTCGCATTGCCATTTTCTAGAGGAAAATGGTGGTTCGGAAACATAAAATGAGAGACCCAAGGTCACACTGCTAGGAATAAGTGGTAGGCATGAGATTGGGTTCTCAGGCCCAGGAATACTCTGTTTCCACACGCATGCCCCGCCGTACCGTGGTGCCTTTTCAACAGACAGTTTCTCCATATAGGGATATAAATTTCAACCATTAATTTCTATAAATTAGAGTCTATACTTTTGTAGCCAGAGATAGTCTCATGGTAGATTAAAATAAAATTCAATCATCACTTTCCTTTTGAGAGCATTCAGTTAGTTCCCAGAAGAATGGGATCGTTTTGGCGTCATTTCCAGAACAATTTTCCACAAAGGAGCCCACCATGAATAATTCAAAAATATGCTCAACTGCACCTTTTCCTATGAGCCAACATTCATTACATATATACAGACGTCATCATTGCTTCATGTTTCAAAGATCTAGTTTCAATAAATAACATGATCTGTAAAGGATCTAACACATAAGAGACCTTCAATTCATCTTTCCATTCATCATTGTTTGACATATTCACAAGTATTGATTCATTTCATCCTATGTCTCCTAAGTATTGGGGATACAATGGTAAATAATACAGACATCACTGTTCCCATGCAGTTTACATTTTAGTGAGGAATACAGAAGATGAACAGTTATTAAATGCATACATCAGAAAGTTATAATGAGGGCAATGAAGAAAAAGAAGAGATAGTAAGAACACAGAGACAGATGGGAATTGGGTGCCATTTCAGCTAGATTATTTCTACTGGAATAACATCTGGGTAAAGACTTCAGTGAACTTGGAGAATAATAAGTAAATATTAGTTACAATTGCTTATTTTCAGGAGCATAAAACCTTATCACTTTTGATGGTATGACCTTTCTTCCCATTTATTAAGTCCAATACAATGTTTGCTCTGTCATTAAATCTCTCCAATCTTTGGTTTATACATTTGCAAATGGGGAAACAGTACCTCCAGAGCCTACCTTTCAGAATAGTTGAGAAGATCAAATGAGAAAATGTATGAGAGACGGTTTTGAAATTTCGAAAGTGTAGTAGACTCATAAGCAATAACTATCTTTTATGAATTCACCCTTCCAATTGACCACATGTTATCTTTTATTTGATTTTTATGGTGGTAGCCCATCTGGAGCTGAGTATCAACTTGCTATATTTCTACTTTATAAGTTTAGAGCCTAGATTTTGGTTAATAAGTTTCATCTCATGTGCTTGTTTTGCTCATTTGGTAGTGATTTCCTACAGTTCTGTTGTAAACTAATGTTCTCCCACTATGTAGCCTATCATAAGCAATATTTACATATTTAACTTGTCCACCATTCCTCATCCTCCATCGATCATTTATATTGGGGATAGGGGAATAATGCTTTGATGGTTTATTATGTCTGCTATTGTCAGGGAAAGGGAATTTGGTAGGAAGTTGGTCAGGCATTTGCCAAATCTTATTTAGATCATAGTGGCCTGTCCAGAGGTGATAAAACTTGTTGTTTCTCTCTTTTTGCTACTCGCCAGTATCATATAAAGCTGTTAGAGTTCATCTAAAACCAGTCCTCTTGGTTCTAATGTAGATTTTTCCTGGCAGATCAACATCCCGTTGGTAGGCCCCTTGCTTCCTCTTGGAGAGTAGACTGACACATTCCAGATGCTGACTCTTGGCTTCCTTCAATTTGCCCTCGAAATATGTGGCCTAGGTCCTTCCTCATGTGGCCATCTGGTTCCATGTTTTAGGTGTTCTTAAAAGGCAGGAGTCTCAGGCACAGAAAGTTTTCAGTGAGAAATCAGTACATACGTAGACATTTTGACTTTCACCAACAAGAGGAAAATACATAAACATTGAACAGTTAGAAATTTTAGAACTGATTCAGATTACAATTAAAATATTAAAGTCTCTTTATGCAAGATAAATGTTTGCCAACTTTAAATCGGAAGATCATGGTATTCTGAGAATTGTTATAGCAGGGCAAGCAATTAATTTAATTCAGCCCTGAAGTTCTGCTTTCCAGGATGTATTTAAGACAGCCAGGGGAAGTCTCTCTTAAGCAAATTTAAGGAAAAGTAAATTTGTGCCTGTGCATTTTTTTTTTCTGTTTTTTTTCCCTCTCCAGGGATCTTCTCTCTTGAAACCTATGCATTTTTTTTACCCAAACTTAGGGATTTGAAATTTAAAATATTAACTAGAGAGAGCAAAATGACAAGAAGAGCTAAGTGACTGTGTAAGAAAAAACTCCTGGAGTCTGAATAATGCAACTATTAATAGTTTTAGAGCCCACGAGTACAACTTGAAGAGGAGCCCTCAGGGACCAGTCCACACAGAGCAGAGTTTCACCTCGGATTTTTTGCATTAAGGAGTTAACTTCAATTCACACTCACTGCTGTGGTTCTCAGTTCCCATTCATGCCACCTAAAGAGTTCTCTTGCTTTTGAGCTTGACTTGGATTTTAAAAATTCAACTTTAAATTGCATACATTATTTGTTAAATGTTCAAAACCAAGGGACTGAAGGTCTAACCACCCTGTCTTCTTCACTGGAAGGTTCTGAATTCATTGTTTATGTGATTGTCATAAAAGCCTGATACTAGAGGTTAGTTTACAAATCACAAAGCCAGGAACTCAGAAAAGGGAATGGTGACTTAGTGGTAGTGAATTAAATTGACTATTATTGCTCCCTAAATAAAGGAGGATGTGTTATTTGCAAGAAGTGGTCAAAACATCTGCTCAAAATGAAAGCAAAACACTTATTAAATAGAAGGGAGTGTCATAATTGCAGTTCTCAGAGACAGATTTCATGACTGTATATACACCTGTTCTAACACAAATTCTCTCGGTCCTCTCTACAAATCGGGATTGAAGACCTTGACATTTATGGGTACCTCAGTATATTTTAGTTGTGGTCTAAAATATACCAAGATGTTCTGGATGCTCGCTCTTTTCATCTTTGCTAAGTTTGAATCCTAGAGATTGCAAATTGAATAAGGACTCCTCTTTTATGTGGCTTGCAAGGAGAGGTCTGAGTTGGTTGCACATGAAATCTGTGGTACATCTGAAAATCTAGAAAAGCAGTCAGTGAAACAAAAAATGGTAAATCAATTGTAGCAGTTTAACAAACTGGTCTGTGACAGTATTTTAATAAAACAAAGTTATTTAAGTATCTCTCTTTCCATGTTTCCAGACAACACAAGTACGTTTTAAGACCTTCTGACACGTTATCTGGGGAACAATGCTAATTCTTGGGGGGACCTTGAACATATGTCGAAGAGTTAGACAGACATTCTCTAAATTAGCTGAAATTGAGAGATGGCTAGAAGTTCGCAGAAGAGATGCATCTGTCTGTACTAATAAGACACCCTGGGCAAAGAAAATAAACAACGACTTTGTCTAAAACCCTAAATCAAGGATCACAAGAGCAGATATTACAAATGAAGGTAGGGTTTGCAATTGAGATGCTTCTCACGTGGGCAACTTTATGTGTCGCCCTTCAGAATAAGTATCAATGGGATCCTTTGTTTAATGATAGATAACAGGTAATCTTTGAACATAGTTGGATAGGCCACCTCATTGAGAAAAATATTATTTTCTGATGAATATTCAAAATAAAATGTCATTGAGGAGTGGGTTTTGAATTCAAGTTAACTAAAATATTTTATTTTTAAAAGGCCAAAGTTGTATTGAAATAATATTTGATTTAATTTCCCCAAGCCAGCTTTGAAGCTTTCTGTCTGTTGTCATTGTTAATTTCAAAGCTCAGTCTGTCAGTAGAAATACAAGTAGATGTTGTATTTCTGTGTCCTGCCTTTTACTGTTAAAAGAATCCTTTCTTTTCTTTTTCTTGCTATTTCTTAGCAAACAGACAGTGCTGGGGAAGAGAAGCATTTGAGGTCAAAGCCATTTTTTTTAGGCTAACAGGAATGGTCTCTTCAAGAGTTTCCCTAAATATGCAAAGTAAGGTGAGAGAGAGAATGTTTTTAAAGTAAAAGAAAATTCCTCACCTGGGGAAATTCCTCAGAGAAGTCGGTAGGTGGAGATGAAATAAATAAATCACATTTCTCAGTAACTAACCTTGGGAAGTAGGATTGTCAAAGCAATCTCTTGTTATCATTCCTTCAACTTCTAGGATTTGATTATAAGAAACCTGAGGAATTGCCTTTTAAAGAATAATAATATAAAGCATTATATTCCCAAGTATCGTCAATGAACGTTTCTTCCCTTTCTTCAATCCATTGCTTTATTCTTACATCCCTTCCTTTCTGACAAAGTTACTCTCTGAGCTGTTAGTGGGTAGAAAGTCAGAAACTCCTTATGGAAAAATATTAAGTGGATATAAATATTAAAATAATGAACAAATTAACTTAGCATACAGAAAATGTCTTTTCTGGAAAACAAAATGAGATCAAGATTTGTTGAATGACCTTGAAAATATAAACAAAATGTGTGTCAGCACATTTACATCAATTAATGTTCAATTTTACATGCTATATATTTAATTTAAAAAAAAACTTTTCTGCACTTTAGAACTTTATGTACTAATACTTGCTATTCTCTTTGTAGACCAAATAATATAGTCATGGGAACCTGGGAATATTAAAGAAGGTAAATATAATAAAATATTCTTAATTTATATTAATTGATAGGAATTAGCAATAGGTATTTATTGGACACCCACTAAATCCTATGCTGTGGGGAATATAATAGTCCATGTTCAAAGATGCTTACAAACTAGTGATTATAAAATTAAGCATCAGTGAACATAGAGAATCATTGAAAATTTGTTGGCTGGCCCTGACTGCAAGTCTATTTGAAATTTAAAGAAGGGGGAAAAAAATCTCCTTAATTAGAATCATCTGGGGTAGCTCAGTACATCAATACGAACAGTTTCTGTTTGACCTTCGGAAGGAAAGGAGATCTTTCTTTTTTTAAAGCTAAGTCTTCTGCTTATCTCTTGACTGAAGCAAGAGAGTAATTTATTCAGAAACATGAGGAGAATTTTGGAAAAAGTAAAGCAAAGGAGAAGAGGGCAAGATGGAGATGCTGTAGTAAGAAATTTCTGTACATCTATAGATACCCTGAATTAATCAAGTCTGAATTAGAGGAATGGGACGAATGGGAAGAAAAAGAACATACTGTTTCACCACCTTAAAGTAAATATAAAATTGTATCTGTTAACTAAGTGCTGTGACCAGTCCAAGGTCCTACACATTTTATTAAAAATAAGGAGAGCCAAGGGCTTGTTTCTGTGAGTTTTAAAAATTGTATAACTTCAGGCTTTAAACTGATCACCAATATACTGACTCTGTTATCACTGGCTTGAGACTAATGAAAGAGTCTGTTGTCTTGATAGAACAAAACTCCCTTCCCTGCCGGCTTTGGGAAACTCACATCTTTCGGAAGAGAGGATATTTACCTAGAAGGATACACAGACCAAAGTGGAGCTTAGAAGGAGTAATATGGCTCATTCGATGAGTGTGAGGAAGGGAACATCATGGTTTGTCTTGGCATTTTTTAGTATGTCATTTATTCTACAACATGTTTATGATTTGCAGAGCTTATTTGCACCTGAATGTCTACACTCACGAAGACTGCCTTTACTTGAAGTCACAGGAGCTAGACAATTCCACGGAGGGGCTGGCATGCCTATAAAGAGACAACTGCACTGCTTAGTGGTATCATGTCAGCCAAAACAGTCTGGATTTGGACTGAATGTTTTACTTGGTATCAGGATACATTTGTGCCCTGTTGGCAGAGCACAGTGCTGATGAGCTGGGTTGGGAGATGTAAGTTCTTGTCTTACCAGTTCCCTCTGGGCCATTTGATGTTTATGGGGAGCAGGCACGAACTTATTTGACAATTTAAGTAGATTGTTCTGGAAAAATACAAACTGTAGTTCAGCACATTTAAAAAAACTATTGAATTTAGGCTTGGAATCAGATAACCTGTGATTAGGAATAATTGCACAAATTGCTTTGCTTATATGAAAGAAAATCTGTTAGTTACCTTCCAGTTTTTCAACCTTACCTGAATCATTTCTTCTTGTTGAATCTCAGTATCCTCACCTGAAATACGTCGGGTGATAATGTACCCTCTCTGGGCTGCTGTGGTGGATAAATGTAGTAATATATACATCTGCAAGAGCTAAGTGTCTGGGGTGTGGCAGGCATTGTACCATGTGAATTTCTGACCAGCCCAGGAACAACGTGTTAATGGTGAGTCCTTTGGCAATGGAGAGCTGGGTCTTTGGTTTGAATATGGAACATATTAAGAATCTTATTGACCTTTGGCTATGTTGTATATGGGATTTTAAATTTACAAATACTGGATTACTGAGCTGGGGTGTAGATTTGGAGCGAGAGAGAAATGTTTTCACAGTATGTAGTTATCTGAGTAGATTCTTAGGAGTTGGAGGGAGCATGGGACAGTGGAAAGAACATAAACTTTCATGCCAGGCAGTCCTTGTTCTGAATCCTGGCTCTGTTACTTACTAGCTCTGTGTCAAGACTGGGGTGGGAGAAGTTGCAAATTGTGGAGCTTCCAACTCTTTGAGACAGTTTTCCTGGCTCTGAAACATTGCCTGATTCGAGGTGTAAGGAAGAAAAATGGCCTTTGCTTCTTCCATCTTTTACTATATCCCAGGACTCTAGAGCTGCAGCTTCAGGAGGAGGAGGTTCCTGGCAGCCAGAATACTTACTGCTTGCTCCAAAATTTATCAGTCCAAGATCCTGTTGTCACGTGTCTGCTGGATGCTGGATACTGGATGCTTAAGTATTCTGAGTAATTTCAACTGAAGTGAGCATGGGTTGATAGTGACGAAGTATGTGACCCTCTGAAGGAATATTTGTAAAAGCCTCAGAATTTTAAAACAAAAGTAGTTAACATTAGAGAATTTTTCAGCCCCACATCGAGATAAGTTTGGTGAATATTTTAGGTAGGAGGCCTTAGTTAGCAATTTTCAAATTATATCACACATAGTTTGTATAAAGGGATTACGTTAAATCTAAATATAAGGTTGTTTCAACACAAAGCCAGTCAATGACGCCAAAGTTATTTTAGTCTGATTTTACAACAAATTCCACCCATTTCAACCACAGCAAAGTGTCCACGTATTTAAAAGGATCTATTTTTTCTATAGACATTTGTTAAACACCTATTATATTTCTAGTATTGGAGTTAGTGGATGCAAGGATGAAGCATCCCAACTGCCCCTGTGCTGAATTAAAGCCTAGAAGGAAAATATAGCTCAGTGAACACACAAATTAAATGACGGGAAGAAGTAGTCTCCTAAGAAGGCGTATAACTGGGGGCCTAATGGCTTCTGGGTGGGTTTCTCAGAGGCTGTTCCAGAGGAGGCTGAGAGGAGGTGTATGGAGGTTCCTTGTGTCAAGAAAGGTGGGAACAGAGAGGGAGAGTGTCCTAGGAGTTTGCTTTGAATTCTGCACTGCTTACTGAGGGAGCTGAGGAAATTTTATCCCAAAATATGACTCCTTGGTAGATAGAACATTTTTTTAATTAAAGGCCCTTAGAGATCAACAGGCCTTGGAAGGGGCTTTCCCTCTATCTGCGTTACCAGACGGATCAATCAAAAGAACAATGGATTCTCTTCCCTTCCCTGTTATCTCACTACTAATATATAACAGGAAAGAAAATCAAGAATGCAACCAGACCTGGCACAAATCATTTTAAACATCATACCTGTCTCTCAGGTTAATCTACAAGTCAATCTGTTTCCCCCATCCATTCATCCTTCCTAGCTGCCATTTATTCCCCGTAAACAGAATTACCTATATTCTTCATCTTCCCCACCCCTCTAAAACGAGGATATATAAATTTCTGGACCGCACTGACATATGGAGTAGTCACTCCATGGTTCTCTCCACATGCACAGTAAATGGACCTCTTTCTCTTATTAATCTGCCTTAATTGTGAGTTGATCTTTCGGCAAACTTTCGGAGAAAAGGGGAAGTTTCCCCCTCACCCCCACAACACCTACTGACGTCTTTATTTTAATATAGACATATCAAACTTACAACAGCCATGGTAGAATTCATGGTTCCACCCCAAGCATTCCTTCACTCATCTCTGTCTCTCACTGTCTGTTCCCTCCTATGTAATTTTTTAAGAAGTTCTGTAGATTTAAACTTCTAAAACATTAACTTACATCCTTACTACAGTCTTGGTAGTCTTGGTACAATTACTATCTTTTCTCTCCTGTTCTACAGAAAAGGCATCCAAACTAGCCTTCCTCTTTCTACGTTTTCCCCCTTACAGTTCCTTACAAATCAGTCAAAGTTGTCTCTTCAAATCATAAATCAACCTCTGTCCTCTCCCCACTTAAATACCTCCATTTTTTTTTTAATGAACTTAGCATGAAAATCTAAGTCCTTCACCCTGGGCTTCAGGGTGCAGGACTGTCCCTACCTCTCTACCTGAACTCTTCACGGTGCTCCATGGTCTTCTTCGTGTTCTCCCATATGTCAATTTTTTTTTTTTTTTGAGACAGTGTCTCACTTTGTTGCCCGGGCTAGAGTGCTGTGGCGTCAGCATAGCTCACAGCAACCTCAAACTCCTGGGCAAGCAATCCTTCTGCCTCAGTCTCCCAAGTAGCTGGGACTACAGGCATGCGCCACCGTGCCCAGCTAATTTTTTCTATATATTTTTAGTTGGCCAATTAATTTCTTTCTATTTTTAGTAGAGGCGGGGTCTTGCTCTTGCTCAGGCTGGTTTCAAACTCCTGACCTTGAGCAATCCACCCACCTCGGCCTCCCAGAATGCTAGGATTACAGGCACGAGCCACTGTGCCCGGCCCCATATGTCAAATTTTTTTCCCATCTTTGTACCTACACGTGCTGTCTTCTCTGCCTGGAATATTTATGTCCCTATTTATTGTGTTGAGAGAAGTATTTTCACTTTTCATTTCAGGCCTCACCTTAAATGTTGTTTCTGAAAGGCCTTCTGTGATCACCCTATCTGCAAGAGACTTCAGTGCTTTCTGCCACAGCATTACTGCTATTTGAAACCATTATAAATGTTATTTTTTTTCCTCCCTCCCCTTCCTCCCTCCATTAGAGTATGGATGTAAGCCTCATATCAGGCTTATCTATGTATGAGTTCACGTGTAATTCCTGTCTCCCTGAAATGTATAAAACCAAACTATAATCCAACCACGGTGAGTTCAATTGCTTAAGGTTTCCTGGGCCTGACTCCGGGCCATGGCCCTCATACTTGGTTCAGAATAAACCTCTTTAAATTATTTTACAAAGTTTGAGGTCTTTTGCATTGACACCAGTTATCCCATTAATATTTTCCTTCATTGTTTCTTAAAAACAATTTAAATCTTATTTAAAATTTTGGTCAGATTTCAGAATATACATTTTTACTTTGTGTTACGTTTTAGAAAGCAATTGACACAATAAAGTGACATAATAAACTTTTATTTTCCTATTTTGTTTTCCTAATCGAATTTTTTCCTTCACAAATAAAATCCTTCCCTGGATATTAATATTGGATGTTCTTGGGTAGATAGGGAAATAATTGCTCTGTGTCCCTTTGTAACAGTGGTTTTCAAAAACAGTGGTTTTTAATTTTGGGGGAATTTATTAAAAATGCAGATTACCAAGACAGAGATGCAAGACCTGGAGGCTGGGATCCAGGTATTTGTTTTGAAAAAAATCAGCACAGGTGATTCTGTTGTAGGTAATTCTCAGAAGTCTACTAGAGGAGCACCATGCCTGTACTTAATTACTCAATAATTAGTGTGTATTTGCTATAATTTTTTTTGATTTACTAGCTTCAATAACTTTTTATACTTTCATTAAATCTAGTCTAGTCATCTAATCCTTGCTTTATGTCAGAGTTATACTGTTCTTGTAAGCATTGTGATCAGCCAGCTTTGACCCAAATAATTCTTATGTTTACCTAAATTATATGCGAAAAAGAAAGTGTATGTAGTAGTAATAGAATGAGTTAAATTTGCTTAAAGCCAAGATCAAAAGTTTTACGACGGTAAATTTAAAAAAAATAGGTTTGATCTACTTCTTGGGGTGGTGGGCCAATCTGTCAATTAGGTATTAAGTTAGAATCTCATATATACAGTCCTTGTGTAACATGAAAACTCTGAACTACAATAATTTCTTATTAACATTTGAGTATGATGTTTGTCTAATTCTGTCACAGTCAGCGGCAGAAACCAAAGGGGTTGAAATATGCACCTCATCATTGAAGGTTAAGCCACTAACAGAGCCCTTAATTAGCTTGTGGAACATCTTGGCTCTGAAAAATCTCTGCCAAGTCATTTCTTTTTCGTACAGTTCACTCATGGGGGTGAAAGAGAGCATCAAAGAATTCACCGAAAGAAAGAATTCACACTCGTTTCCCATCATATTTGTGTATTTCCTGTGCTCACGGTTTCATTGCTGACTAAATTGTGTCCTGGGAGAATGGATAAAAGAGGAGCAAAATATTTTTAGGAAGGTGAAGGAAATTTCAGATTTCACTGGGAATTTGGATAACAATATAATTTATAGGCATTTCACTAGGTTTTGGCTCATTAACTGCAGCAAACATATTGGGGATTATAAGTAATGCCTTCAAATTTTAGGGCCATTTTGTGCCTTATTAAAACTCGTCAACAATATGGTATAACAGTCCTTTTTTACAGTCCTTCTTGGTTGCTCAAGGTTGACTTTTATGCTCTCAATGTTATTTGGAGGGTTCTGAAATCTTTCTGACCTTGGCATTTTACAAGCCCCATCCCTAAGATCTGAAATCCAATCATGTCTTTAAATTAAAATTTTTTCCACTAAAAATATAATCTACTGAAGTCTAAAGTTATGTTAGGACTGAGGCAGAGGTAGGAAGTGGCCTATTACTTAAATTTGCAGTACAGAATTTATCACATTGCCTGAGGAGTATTCATTTATTGATTCACAGATATTTATAGATAGAATGTCTTTTATGGATTTTCTAATACTGCCTGTTTAATATTAGGCAAGTCATGTGACCTCCCTGGCACTCTTTTATTAAAAACCTATATAATAAATGAATTGGATTAAATGTTCTCTGAGCTTATTCAGATCAAGCTTTCAAGGAATCTTAATGTTTTTAAATTTTTAAACGTGCTGTGTCTTGTTAGATCTAACTTTTAAAGTTGAACCTGAAAGCAATTACCTTGGGTAGTAATTTGATTAATTCAATTCAAAATAGTAAGTTTTTATGAAGAACCTCCTCACAATTAACAAATATCCATACAGGTCCAGTCAACTTTCTATACCGTTAAGAAGATGGAGGGCTGTTCTGTGACAGGGCTTGTTCTTGCAAAATCAAAGGGGAAAGAAAATAGCAGCTAAAGAGAAGTCTGAGGAGGCAGGACTGGGGCTGGGAAATGGGCAGGAATCGTGGAGGACCCACGGGGAAGCGACCTCTTCCATCAGTGTGAGCAGGAAGTAAACAGGCTAATACAGTAGTACTGCCCATCTCTTGCTCTGGGGCTCACAGCAGTCTATTCATATATAAAGGACACACATAGGTAAGGACTTCTATATCAATATGAACTCTGTCAATTCCAACTCAACACCAAGCTTTAAACCCATATCTGAGAGGTCCAGCAGAAAGATCTCTAGGTAATCCTATTGATGATCAAACATTTCTGTGGGACTTTTAGGTCATTTTTTAAATTGGACACATCAGTTTTTCAACTGAGCTCCTAGTTCTACAGCAGTCAATGAAATGCTACAAATACAAACTGAAGAGAGGGAGACCCTGGCTAAGTTGGAGGAGCCAGTCTTCACCTTCAGCTCTGCCTCATATAAAAGTAAGACATAAAGGGATGTTCTCAAAAGCAGAATGGTAAACTGGGCAGGTGAGGGAACGAGATGCTTCTCTTCTCTGAGGAGTGATTGGAATGAGGATTATTGTGGAAGAAAGGAGATTTAATGTGGTTCTTTGCTTAATTTTTATATTTTTATCCCCTGAGATTTTGCTATTACCTGTAGTTGGTTGGCAGTTAATTTATGCAATTTCACATAGTTTAATAAAGAAATTAATGCAATTTATGGGCATACCTCTGTCCATTTCTGTATCACAGCTATCAATGGCCTTTAATTTTGCTCACTGCAAACCATCTTACAGAAATAAGATGATCCTTTAAAAAATAAGATCATCAAGCATTTATTTTCCTTACCGTAGGTCCATTTCAAATAGACTATTAACTTGAAATCAATGCTCTTTTAAAATGTCATTCATTTTAACTGAGATTGTGAACACATCTATACTTTTATATTTTGTTGAGTTGCTGTAGAGGAAGCCAAGGATGCTTGGATTTTCCATATTGGGCATGGCTTGCTCAAAGTTACATGTTACTTCTGAATTGTGGTCAGTTCCCAGTCTTTCCCCAAAACATTTTCAGCTTGAGAGAATTCAGGAACTACCTTACTGCATATTATGTCTGGTGCCTAAAGTAGTTAATCATCAAGAGGAAAAAAAAAAGGTAGATTTCACTCGATAGCAGTTAAGTGGAACGCATTTGGTAGTGTCTGTGAGCAGAAGCTCTGAACCAAGTTTGTCACAGTCTTTGAAATGCAATGGGCCATGAGATTCACTCTTGCCATTAAGCTAGGGAGAATGATGCTTTCTAAAAAGGAGGTATACCCATTCATTTCATAAGGAGGATGCTGGGGACCATTTCACCCTGAAATGATGCCTCTTGTTCGGGCAAATCTCAATTCAATTTGATGAGCTGTGTAGACAAACTGGCAGCTACAGCTTCCATCTCGGATTTTCCATTTCAGCCCTTTTCTTCAAAATAACAATGGCTGACCTGCTTCCTAGGTGTTTGGACTAGACAGCTTTTAATTTCCCATTCCAAGGAGACAGTCAAAAATTGCAACAAAAGTGGTAAAATTAATTATTCCCAGACCTAGTGCCTGTCTCCAATCTTCGCACTCAGAACAGGGCATAAAAATGCAACAAATTGGAATTTTTTAGTTATGCTTGCATTTCTCCCTTCAATACATCTTTATATTACCCATGAAAAAGATAAGGAAATTTATAACACAAAAAAATTATAATGCAGAATATATACCAATATAAGAGAATAAAATTTTAAGTAAAATAATTTATTCCCATCCTATAGTTTCTGAATGTGTACTATATAGCGGGTAGTGTGTCCACAGATGGTGTTTGCAGCCAAGAAGGCCTGACATCCACTCATGGATCTTTCCTAATTCCCTGAAGCATGCTGGGTGGCTATAGAGTGTGGTGGTTGGGCTCAAGAGTCAGAAACTGTGTCTTTGAGTCCCAGCTCTTCCACTTTCTAACAGTGTGACTTAGGGCAAGCCACTTAACCTCTGTTAGCCTCTATAAAATGAGGATATAATAAAGCCTAGTTCACAGGGCTATTATGAGAAGAACTGTGAAAGAATGCATGCAAAGTGCACAGCTCAATTCCTGACACATAGCTAGTACTTAATAAAGGGTAGTGATTACTATTACAGTAAGTGTTGCATTTCTTTTATCAGTGGTATTGACACACTGCCTACAACTTCCACTCTGAATAGAAAGTAGAAATTTGCAGGGCAAAATGTCACTGATTCAGATTAATGAGAAATGTGATCTTATTTAGAATTAGAGTTATCATAGATATGGTAAATTAAGATAAGGTCATACTAGAGTAATCCCCTAATCTAATATGACTGATGGGTTTATAAAAAGTGGCAATTTGATCATAGAGACACATGCACAAAGAATAATGTCTTTATGCAGCAAAGGAGAACAATTAGAGGTAGTTTTAGCTTTTTTTTTTATCACTTTATTTCCTTCCTTTCAAAAGATATTTAAGATCATTTAAATAGCAATATTAGCTATTGGTTAATGGGCACTTGTGCTGGGAGCACTGTACTAAAGAAATCCCACTGAACATTTATATAAACCTTTCAACAATACGATGAGGTAGATATTAGCGGCGTCTTTCATTATATGAATAAAAATATTGAGATTGGGAGGGGTTAGTAGCTTGCGTGAGACTCCACAGTCAGCCTGATGTGTATTTAGATACAAATCTAAGATACTCTGAAAACCTTGTGCTTTAAAAAAGCTATTGCCCATATATCCAAACTGGTATTTGAAGGCTACACAATGTTCTAAATGTCTTTGCGACATGGGAAGAACTCAGCTCTGCTCTCAGGACCATTCCCTTCTTACTCGGATCTTGGTGATCCGATATTGGGGAGGAAATTGTTGGGGCTCTAGTAGGCTCTTAGTACAAGGATGACCATGGTTTTGCCTCTGATGCCAGCTCGGCTCTGGGACGGCATATGGGAGAGGCTTCGAGGAGAATCTCTTCTGCTTTTTGATTTCAGGTAAAAAGCATTTTTAGAGAGGTGGAGGAAATTAATATCATCATAGTATAAATGTTCATGAATAAAACTCTTTGAAATAATTCTGATAACAACAAGTCTTAGGTGGCCATTTTAAAAGGGGGCAAATTTGAGGACTCTGAGGCCTATTATTTCTCCTTAGCAAAAATTGTCTCCTATAAAAATGTAGACTATTTCTTTTTTACTATCCAGTCCACATTTTACTCACCCAATAAGTTTATATTCTCATTTGATCATGCATTGATTTACTCATCAAATATATTTTGAGTGCTAAGTATGTGCCAAGAATTTTATAAACATTTGAGTTTTAAAAAAGTCAATAAGAAAAGGTCCTCATGGCCAGAGGAGCTTCTCTTTAGTAAACACTGGCACTCTCTTCCATCAACACCTAGGAATATGTCCTATCTCCTTTTTCTGTATCTTTTGCTTGTCCTGGTGGTAATTGTTCTTTCTTTTTGTCTTCCTTCAAGGTTTTAATAAATTAATTGCTGATTTCTTAGACTTCAGCTATGAGCCATATGCTATCTATTTTCTTTAATAGACATCAATGCCACCCTCATAAGAATTTTTTTTCATTGTCCTCTCTCTCCAATGTGACCATAATACTAAAATCTCAATATTATGGCCATTTCACACACACACACAGACACACATATGCACTCACAAAAAATAATGAAATCACACAGCCTCTGTGAGACAAAAACTAGGGTATAGATGGCAGTATAAGATCTCCAGGAATGTTAACTCTAAAAAGGTTCTTGGCAGTGTGACTTAGCAAACATTGCAAACATTGGAACTTAGAACTTAGTAAACATTAGAAGCTTAGCCAGCCTTGATTTCTCAACATTAACTTCTAGGGCTTCATGAGGACCCCATAGTGAAGAGGCATATGTTCTTTTTATATGACAACTGCTACTGTAGTACAATGCTAAGGCAGGATTGGGATTGGTTAGAAGATTTTAATAGCTAAAAGAGGCAAGATATGGTTTATGGCTTATAGTGTTTTTGTTCCTTCTTAGTACAGAGGAATATTGCCTATCTCAATGATTTGGAGGTCTGCTAAGCTGAATGGTTTCAATGAAAGAAAGGGTTATCCATTTAGAGTCTAGTTTAATCCTTGTTTCATTTACTTATCATTTATTTATTTTTATTTTGTTATTTTTTGTACTATAGATCACATTAGTCCCAAAAGTGGTAAGTAAATACTGACTGAATTGTGCTTAGAATAAGATACACTAATTTACATAGGAAACTATTATTGCCTCAATCTGTGCCAGAAGTTAGGGAGTAAAAGATTTGGTCTCAAATCTGTAGAAGCTGGCAATCTAGTAGGGAGGAAGGAAAGAAGGAAAGAAAGAAGGAAGAAAGGAAAGTAGGAAGGAAAGAAGGAGGGAAGGGAGGGAGGGAGAGAGGAAGGACATAAGAAAGGGAGGGTTGGGAAAAAGAGGCAGGCAATTTCAGTGTACAATAATAGTTACCAAGATTCACATTGGAACGTGGTACTAAGGGAACTCAGAGGACGGGTGTCCAACTTGGAGTGGTTGAAAGAGTGTGTGGCAGAGATCATTCTGGAGGAAGTGATCTGATCAGAGCTAGCTGAATACTGAAGAGGAAGTAGGAATTAGCCACAGGAAGAAGTAGGAGAGAGAACGTTCCAGACAAAGTGAAGAGGCAGGGAAAGGAGAATGCTAGAGAGATGAGCCTGGGAGGTAGGAAGGGGACAAGTGGTCACAATTTTGTATGGCAAATGAGGAGTTTGGATTATACCCGGTAAGCGATAGGGAAGCACTGAGGGTTTTAAAACAGTTTGTGGTACTTTAGAAAGCTCGCTCTGGGAATCACAGATGAGTTGGACTGGAGGGGTGGTGGGAGTGGAGGACAGGTGGAAAAACAGTGAGGAGGCTGCTGCAGAGAGTGAGCTGGGCTTGACTAGTGCCTCAGCTCAAGCAGTTGTGTTGCTTGGAGAAGAGGAAAAGCATTCAGAGCATTAAGGAAGCAGTGCAGCCTGTATGGAGAACATGGCCTTTTCCACGAATACTCTGAAAAACTGAAGTGTGATTTCTCAACTGTGAAAGCTGTTTACTTTAGGGAAAATTTCACTTTTTTTCTTGGAAGTGATCAAAGTCTACCTTCAAATTAATACTAATCCAATCCATGTTTTTGAAGCAGACATTTGTCAATGTTATAAGCAGAGTGTCTTTACCTTTGAAAAATATTGAGAGCTATTAAGCAGATAGTTTTCTGGGCTGCAATGCTTAATGTGGCCTGAAATTTCACATACTATTAAATATTCAGAATAAAACAGTCATTTGCCAAATTTATAGTGTGGGTAGATTAAAATTATTAAGTTAATTTACATTTCATGTACTTTCTAATAAAATACAAAATGCAGCTTTTCTATTTGTCTACTGTGGGTAACATGGCTATCCTAAAGTGCCAAGTATCTAATAATCTCCATTATGATAAGAGGTGGGAAAGCTTTTAGGTATCAGTTTAGCATTATTAGACAGAATGCACTAGGATTTTGACAGACTGCTCCTTCCGCAGGGTCTCTGAGATACTCTTCATCTTGTTAAGAACAGACTTCGTTTACTCTTCATTAAACTAACACTGTTAAACCATATCAGCAATAGCACCAAAGAGAGAAATTCTGTATTTTACAAAAGAATTCCCACAAAGTAGTTATTGATATTAAGTAAGTACATATTAGTTTTATTCTAATTCTAAATAAAAAGAAGTCGGACTGTCCTCTTGGAGAATAGAATTTGTGCCTTATTTATAACAAGAGAAAGAACTGACTTCCTCTTCTTGGAAACTTCCAGCAGGTTTGTTGTTCAAAAGCGTACACAGAAAAATTGTCTCTTGGTATAATAAGAGGAACTAGGGAACTAAGAAATAGAGTATTTTATTTTTTCCTTCTACTACCTCATAGCAGGCAGAGATAATTATATAAAGTGTGGCATTGCATTTGGACAAGTCAGGTCAAGTGTTTGTGGTGAAATTCAGTACAAAAGAGAGTACTTTTCAGGCTGGCACTCAAGGGAGAACTTGAAGAGAACAAGATGACTTGTTTACCGACCTGAAGCATGGTCATTATCTGGCCCCATGCCTGAATATTTGCTTGTTCAGGTATTAGCGGAAAGAAAACATACAGCATTTCCCAAAGTCCAAGATATTGGCTGAAAAAACAATTGCTCTGGTTTCAAATTATTGAGGAAAGCTGGCTGCACAAAGCCAAACACAATTACTTACTAGAGAGTTTTTCAGAGCCTTTAGATGCTAATGTAACAGCCATCAAAATAAGCACAAACATTTATTGAGTGCCTACTGTGTATCCGTCACAGGGCTTTGCTCACATTAACTTGTTTAACACTCACAATGACTCTGTGGGGTGGGCACTAATATTATCCTCATTGTCCACAGGGGGGAAGCCAAGGCCAGACAGCTGTTAACTTACCAAGCTTACAGAGCTAATTCTTTGAGGACAGGATCCAGTATGCAGTATTTCACAAATTTATTGGACTACATCCTTCTTCCATCCCATTTTCCTTTGTGACATCTATTGAAATTAATATTTTATGAGATACAATTTAGGAAATGTTGTAGCAGAGGGAACAGTATGGAAGAATGTTGAAAGAATGCTGCAGAATGGTTTGTATTTTCTCAAACATGAGAGATGTGTATTATACTAGCACAAGGCAAGGAGATCTTTACCTCCTCTTTGGGGTCTGCTATAATACTATAGGGCCATGATTTAGTAGAAAAACCTGTACAACCTAGTCTTTCCTCCAGGATAAATTATTTCCATTTCTGGTAGATAAACCTGTATTGAGATAGTATTTAAAATATTTTAATTAAAGATACAGAATAAATCCTGGCACATGCTGTGTCAAGCATTAGCCCTGTATTCCAGAATTCTTTTACTTTACTTAGCTTATGGCCTTAGCAACACTGGCTAAACCTCAAATCTGGCTTTGATCAGAAAGCAAAGAATTTTAACAGCTTAGCTCAGTTCTCAGCTCATACTAAAATTTTATTCTTCTTCAATTACCTGAACAGGCAGTGCATAGATTAGGAAAAATAAACATCAATAAACAAAATATTATACTTCTGTCATCATCAAAAATAGAAAAATATGATGAATATGGTAATGAATATGTTTTATTGATCAAATTGGCAACATTTAATCCTTTTGATAATGTCATTGTTGGAAAGATCTTCACATGCATTTCTGATGGGAAAGTAAGTTATTATATTTTTAGAGGATGATTTGGGACTATTCATCAAAATAGGAAAAAAAAAAAAGTCCATATCTTTGAACCTAGAGATGCCTCTTGGCTATATTGCCAGTTCTTCTTTGTTGGTTCCATAACTCGTCCTTTAAAATAGTGGGTTATATATAATTGCCAGGTGTAGTCTGTTCTTGTAATAGGACTATACATCCTTACTAATTCATATGTGTTTTTCAGTGCCTCTCCCAGAGGGAGCCTAAACTTCTTACCCACTGACATCATTTTTGGCTGAATGACTTGCTTTGTCCATGAATGTGAGTGGTTGCAGGGCTGGGAGGTGAGAACGACAAAAACAAAACAGAATAGACCAATTCAGTGATTTTATTTACCTATTTTTAAAAGAAAATAGTTCATTGTAAGTCCATAGATTTCCTTTAGAGAGTATCTTTACAAGGAATGTTTGTATCAGATGAGGCAATAAGGAATGAAAAATTATCAATTCAAGTTTCTTCTGGAAATGAGTGACATTTTATCTAGAGGCACTAATTACTAGACTGGACTGGGGTTTATTTATACCTGTTAAGAATTTCTTTATAGGGAATATATTTGAAATGTGTTTAAAGTCACATGACTCTTCAGCTTATATGGTGTACCCTGTGCTTTTTAGTAAAGCAAAATAAAATTGATGAATCTTTTTTCATCTTGAAAACAGGAGACTGTTCTAGTATATTGTGTAATTGGACATGATCTTAATTAGGGGCACCTCTGCAAACTTTGCTCTATTTATTGAATGGACAATTTGGGGACTTAAAACAAGGGTAGTGGTTGTCTGGGACAAATATTTCACATATGGGTAGCTGCTGGGTACAGCTATTTTTATCTTCTTTAACATCTGTAATAAACTCAAGTATATGCCATCTGCGTATACTGTTCTATACTCTCATAATATTATATTTATTAGAAAAAATTTTATTAAATGATTGCACAGTTAACCTTGTTATATTTTTGGATATATTAATATATGCCCTTCTGCAGCTAATGGCCAATATAACAAATTAATAGGAGACATTAGCCAAGGTTAAAGAGTTATTACTATTATTATGTGGTACATTGGCCTTTTTAATGCCTGGCGACAGGGGGAGATTGCTATTTTTCAGAGGAAATATGAATATGGTGGTATTACCTTTCTAGTTCCACATTGAACAATGAATCAGTCTAGAAAATCCCATAGTTTCAGGCTTCAGTTTCCTCAGCCCATCACTAAAATTCCATCAATGAAATTTGTTCAACTCCTTGGAAAGAAAGATCTAGCAAAAGCCAAAGAATCATGCAGTCCTAGAGTTATAAGGAACTTTAAGATGGTTTAGAAAATCATACCTTTTTGGGGGGGAAGAGGAATGATGAAGAAATTGATTTCCAGAGAGATTAGGTATATTGCTTGACACCTTTGCTTGACAATTTGTAGTAAAAGCATTAATATTAAAAATGTATTTTAGGAGTAGAAACTTAGAAGAAAAAAACCCAAGAGCACCTAAAGAAAATGCCTTCGGTGTAGAAGTCAGCAGTTTTGAAGGTGACACAGTGACTTTAGGGGATAGAACGTTTAAAGAGCTTATTTGAAAGAAAGAGCCACTGATAGAAGGAGAGAGGAAATGTCACTATGGTAGGAGGGGAAGCAAGGGCAATTGCAAATATGGGGCCAGACATACAAAAGGGGGAATACTCATATGCTGATGAATGTAGGCACATCTTCGTGGAAGAAATTTGCATGTGGTGTGGTCCTTGGCTTGTCCCTTAGCACTGAACTGGTCCAATGCTTGTGTAGATGGATTTATATATCTATACGGATGGTATGCAGAAGACTTAAAGTTGGACAGAAAGAATAGCTAGTATGCTTTTTTGTTAGAATTGCTATTTAAAAATATGTGAACCTTGAAGCCATGAATACAAAAATGGATAGTTTAGCATGTAGTTTAATAGAACAATAAAAACCAAAGCTACCATAAATCATTTGACTAAGAAAAGGCAAAAATTATCAGCAGTGCAAGTGGTATGTACTTTTTTTGATCCAAAAACTCAAAAAATAAGGCAACAGTCTATCATCAGAAATTGAATGCAAGTTTTGATTATTTTATGATGGTGTTTTGACTTAATATATCCAGAATAGATGATAGAATAATGCTATTCAAATCTTGACCAGGGCATCGAGTCTACTGGGTGCTATATTGAATGAAAACAATGAGAGACCTGAGTAGTGGTCCCTAAACTTTCTCAGGATGACTCCTTGGAGAATCTATTGAAAGTTACATCCCTTTTTTTTTTTCAAAATAAACACGCTCACCAAATCCTGCCAATGAACTTAAGGGGTTCACATATCAATGCTAAAAAATCTTTAAAATAGCATAGCAAGTAAAAGGAAGCCAGGAGAGGGATAGTTGAAGCCATGCCATTAGAAGAACATGTGAAAGAATTAGAAATGTTTAGATTGGAGAATAAAAGATCTCAGGGGATCTGAATTGTAATGTGATAGACCTTACCACTGTTTACCAATATGAAGTTGGCTTCTTCTGCCATATTTGCATGAGATTGTTTCTGGTCAATGAGATATGAGCAGAAGGGGTGTGTATTTCTGGGCTATGACATCTATTTGATACTGTAAGATATACCAGTGATCTTTCCCCCTGCACTTTGCATCAAGCAGGCAGCATATTCAAGATAATGCAGTTAAAGTTGGGGCATTTTCCATCAGCTTGGATCTCTAAGTAACCATAATAACTCATGATATACATGTAGAGTGAAATATGTCTTTGTTGAGTTAAGCAACTGGGATTTGGGGTTTAATTTACTGTAGTAGCATAATTTATTTTAGAGAACTGTTTTTGCTTTCTATAAAAGGGAATATTTTTATTAATTTGATTTTAATGGAAATTGGAAGACCCTAAGAACAGAGATTGGCCAAAATATTTTATTGTTTATTTTTTAAATCAAATCCTGTGTCCAGCAAAAAAATAGTTGTCATCCATTCTTGTCATGCCCACTGTATGAAGGAGGCATTCTTTAACTGTCTGACCTCTTGGGCTTCAGCACTGGTATAGCTAGCATAAGGTAAAGACTTACTGTGGGACCACTAATTGCAGCTAGACCTTTGCCATCATTGGTCATGCAGTCATTCCTGGAAGGGTGTGTGTGGAAGGCACGGAAGCCTTGAATTCTTCTCTCTAGGCAGAAATTATTCCCATGTGGCCATATTTAAACCTAACTCCAATTCATCACTGGGGACACTGAAATCTAAACAAAAGGACACATGATCTCTAAACAAACAGGTTTGAACCAGATTTTCAAACATTCTGCCTTCCTCTCCCTAATTGTTATATATAGTTTATGCTCTGGAAAGGGGCACATATTTAATACATCTTTTTGTGTCTTGTTTTAAATCCCTAGCTAATAATCTTAGGCGGTTTCCATGAGAACAAAATCTATTACTTGTTATCAAGTGACCCATGAAGAGCATATTCCCAAGGATTCCCCACCATAATATGAAACAATTTGCTAACAAGTAGGGCTAATGAACAATTAGATGGACCAGGTTTCTTCTGGTACGAATATTCAAGTAATGGTTATATGGAAAGTACCTGGCATCAAGTAAGGGATTGGACTTGATGACCCCGAAATGACAATCAAAAGCTGAGAGACTGTGGTTCTTTTCATCTGGATGTCTCCAGTGCCCTTTATTTTCTTAGACACTTTTTATCACAAGCAATTGACAACCCATATTTTTATATAATGCATATTGATGGATGTTTATGAGAAATTCTAGAATGTTTTTATAAGATGCTACTTCTTAATATAAGACTGTAAGTATAAAAGTCTAAATTTTAGAAATACCAACCACATTTGCATGTAACTGGTCTGTACAAAGGTGGAGTGGAATTGAATGATTCGAGAAAGTGACAGTAGTAGATGATGAATAGCCTTTTTTAAATGGTTGGAGTTAGTACCAGTACAAGGGTCACCATCTTTTAACATTTTTATGTCTAGGCCATTAGGCCATGTCTCTTAATATTCATGAATATCTTTAGCATCAAGAAGTAATTTCACAGCATGCCTGACATTTTGAACTGTGGTCAGCATCCTCTGACCATCTTGTGGCTTGTTTTATTTGTGTTTTAAAATAAATATAAACTCACATATCCAAGAAAATGAATTGCACGCTATTGAATGCATTGCCAAAGAAATAAGTTTAGCATCACTAAATGTTTGCTATCACCTCTGTTATGACTTTTAGGGAAATTACTTTTTGTTTCAGGTTCAAATATAATGGAACATGCATCACTGATTCAGAAAACAATTCATAACTGTTTGCTTTTATGTCAAATGCCCTATGTAATACAACACTGAATTCCTTTTTCTAGACTTGTAAGTGATGTGTTCATGTGAAAAATAAATCTCTTAACAGAATTGGTTTATATGATTCTACATTTTTTGTTGTTTATTGTGTTATTTATATAACAGGAATCAGGATATTACTTGCTGATTGAATTAGCACAATTCCTGAGAAGTAATTAGGATATATTCTGATAGTGAGTACACTAGCTACTGTAGATGAAAGATAAAGGGAGAATGTTTTCATCAAGAAAGAACGGATAATGATAACTTAATGATCAGAGGCACAGATTGTTCTCCAAAAACAGTTAATTTTCTCAATGTGTGATCTTGAGTAAATTTCTTAGTTTATCTCAGCCTGTTTCCTCCTCAGTAAAATGGGGATAATTGTATCTAACACATACCACTGTTGCATAGATTAAATGAGAAAATTCATACATTCAAAACATGTAACAGATTGTTATAATTGAATTGTCACAATTAAATTGTCACAATTCAAGCATTTACATAGATACAATAAGTTCTTAAATTTTACTGTTTTTACTGTTATTGTTAACTTTTAGAGTAATTGATGCTCTTGGTGTAGGCAAGTAAGTGTGGCTGGTTTAGGGGAAGAAATGTGGTGATAGAAATAGCAGGAGATTGTGCACCAGCAGTTTGGGCTTCTAGCTCTTGTTTTTCTGCTACCAAACTGTGTGGTGATCAGAAATCACTTACTTGGAGTTAAAGTTAAGATACTTTTCACAATTGCAAAGTTGTGGAAACAACCCAAGTGCCCATCAATACACGAGTGGATTAATAAAATGTGGTATATGTATACCATGGAGTACTATTCAGCTATAAGAAGCAACGATGATATAGCACCTCTTGCATTTTCCTGGATGGAGCTGAAACCCGTTCTACTAAGTGAAGTATCACAAGAATGGATGGACAGACACCACATGTACTCACCAGCCAATTGGTATTAGCTGATCAACACCTAAGTGGACACGGAGGATCAACATTTATTGGGTGTCAGGCAGACGGGAGGGGGGAGGAGGGGATGGGTATATACATACATAATGAGTGTGATGTGCACCATCTGGGGGATGGTCAGGCTTGAGGCTTTGACTGGAGGTGGGGGGGGCAAGGGCAATGTACGTAACCTTAACATTTGTACCCCCATAATATGCTGCAATAAAAAAAATCTTAAAAAAAAGATACTTTTTATTATGTTATATTTCTAGCTTAAAGAAATCCCAACTTTTTCAAATTAAAGATTTCTTTCAATTTATGTAGAGCATCGCGACTGGCAAAATGTTGTACTGCAAATACTTTATTAATGTGAGATATTGAAAACTACAAATTATGGAAATCAAGTGATTCAGAGCCTTAAATAACTCTACTTTGTGTATAGCCTTTCACTGAGAGCCAAGTGTAGAGAGGGCCTTGTGCAGGAAGAGGTCAGAAAGGGATAAACCACAGACCCTACCTTCAAACAAGTCAGAGTTAGGATGTGTAAAGTGATCCATCAGCCATTTTTTCTGTAATTGTGTCCTTTTATTTAAAAATATAATGTTGGTCATGACCCTGCCAGAGCACATATGAAAGGATGAAGTCTCACAGCTGTGTGATTAGGGGTATCAATATTCTACCATTCACATCTATTGGTGGTCAGAGCACTTTGGATGAAAATAACAGACAGCTAAACAAAGTAAATCAATTTGGCAAAGTAAATCAATTACATTTGGAAACGTAATACCAATTCATTATACCAAATCAGAAAAAAAAATGGTGGTTTTGTCCAAGTTACTTGCAAAAATAGAAAAGCCTTTTGGGACTAAAATTAGATAGAATTTATTGGTCATATGCCATAGCAGCTCTTTTTTGTTAAAGGATATTTGGTCTTCAGAAAGGAAAAGTTCATGTACTAGACAAGGATAATTACCCTGAATAGAACTGAACACTAAAGGATTGTAGGACCCAACAAATTGCACAGTCTGATGCATTTCTCACCCTCAAAGTAAAACTACCAGTATTGATTAACCGCTGCAGAATTTCTATTTTCAGAAATGTTCATAAAATTTACCTTTCAGTTAAGAATTATAGATAAATTTGACCCTATTACAAGAAATTATTCACAAAATCTATTCTCTTGAAACTTTCAGAACCAAGTGTTCTAAATGAGGGGAGGACTTAGTGGGTAAACAAAATGAAACTTGCAGGAACTCTCTCTCTTGCTATTTGTTCTGGGAGTAGCTGAGATCCACATGCACAAAATGAAAAGGGACAGTGGGCAGAAAGAGAAGAGCTGTCTCTCACTGACACCAAATAAGATGGCAAAGGACATCATAGAGAGTGAATGCCCTAACTCTTTCAGATGACAGATTTCCTTTTAATTTTTCCCTTTAACACCTTTGATCATAGGGTCTCAGAATATGTTAACACTTTGCTGCCCAGACACATCTCTACTTATGATTCTCTTGCTGTTGGTTATTCTCTCAAGTCATAGAGGAAAAGGGAGCAAAAGGTATAAATTAGCTTGGAGGATTATGGGCTGAGCTTTCAGATGGAAGGTGGCCGATGACCTTTTGGTGAGAAACTCTTTTAGAGAATGCTGAGAAGGTCATATGAAGCATTCAAAGGAAAAATTTAACAATCAAAATGAGTGCAAAGCCTTGATCTCTTTAATTCCAAATGTCCGCACCAAGTGGATATATACCGAAAAATATCTAAAAGGAAGAGCTGGAATAGATTATGGGAAAACCTGTTCATATATATGTATATATATATACACACATGTAAATTTAAAGAATGTATATAAATATGTAGACATTAGTAGAATATATAAATTCATAAACATCTTATAGACATATAACCATAAATATATTAAATATGTTTATTTATTAATATAAATACAATTTATAGAATAGAGCTATTTATATAATATACATTTAAATAAATTTTATAAAATTAGAATTTTTATCTAAGTTTCTATTTTAAAAAGTGACATGTGGTAAATCCTCTGATAAGCATTCTTTTGTAACATACATTCATGTGTTAATTCATTTTCTCTTTGCAATTTTATGTTTTAATATGTTTCTTCTTGTGTGAGATAACCTGGGTGCTTGGCATTTTCCTATTTGGACCTACATTTTGCTGATCCACAGTAAGAGGGACCAACTTGGATCAAAGGACACAATCCTCTTTCTTCCAGTAGATCATCCTGCACCTCTCCCTCTTCCCAAGCTAACTTTAACAACCCAGGCCAAAAGAGCACAAAAAATAATTAGATGATTACTTTCTGCCACTAGTCTTTCTTGGGAGTTTCCATGTAGAATGAAATAAAAGCATGCATTTCCTCACAAGTGTCTAAGAATGTCTCTTCCTTTGTAATATCAAGAGAATACTTATTCCAAATTAGATGACTTTATTAGAATTTCATACCATTGAATTATATCCCCCAATGATAAACTTTTGAAATTTTCTTTTCAGAAAGAAAAAAAAAGGAAAATGTTTAGTTTTAAATGTAATCAAATTTATACTAATGAATCCCAATTTTACCTTTAAGTTGCATTTCCTCTGTGTATTTTGAGTCTGTTTACATTTAATCATCCTGATAATACCACCGTAAGGTGATCAAATACACAATTAATTTAAAATAACTGTTTCAAGACATGAATCAACATAACAGATTCTTCTTATTATGGGGAGAGAGTTCTTGATATACTCACAGTCACTTTAATCAGCCAAATTCATTATGGCTTCACTCCAAGGAGATTGTTCTGCAACTTAAGGGTTTATTTTGGACAACCATTTTAACTCCGCAAACAGCCCTACTTTAATTAAATGGCTTTTAAGACTTAATGACAAATATAACAGCAGCTGAAATAATTTTGCCCACTATCTGCCAGGTATTGTAAGTTACTTTCTTGATATTTTAAATATAAGCCTCACTAAATACTGTGCATGGGAGGTAATAATACTACTAATAAGCATTTATTCAGCACTCACCTTGTCCAACTAGGCATTTTATTGGGTAGGATGTTTCCTTTTTGTGTTGCTGGGAAAAACTAAGATTCTGAGAAGCTAAGTAGCTCACTCAAAGTTCTGATTACATTTTAAGTTTCAGTTTCTTACTATCGGGGCTTTTGACTATGCTTAACCTCTCAAAGGTCAATGCGCTGTATGGGCAAAGAGTAATGGGGCAATGACATGCAGTGTGATGCTCTGCTCCTTCAAAATGTGGCTCACAATACCTAAAATGTGGAAAAAATGAATGAACACAAAAACGGTATTTTTCACCATTGGTTATGAACAATCCCTGTGGCTGCAGGCCCTGCCAGCAGATCTCTTTTCAATCATCCTATTTCACACGCAGGTGGGTCTCTATCTCTTACTGAGCCCTTTGAGAAAAATACTATCTTCTGCTGGAGAATCGATCACCTTGAGCTTACTTACTTGAACCCTCTGACCATCCCCAGAGAGGAAAGTAGATAAAATGTGGCTGCAGGCATTGGGTTTTGTCACCTCTTTAAGAGAACTCATTAAAAAATTTAAGCTGCAAGTGCGGTGTTAATTATTGTTTTTCTAAATTCAGAGATAAAAATTCCCTCTGGGCCATAACACATTTCAATCAATCTATTTAGAAAACATGAATCATCATCATCCTTATTTTTCTCTTCATAATTTTGTCAATAATTACTTTCATGAAAAAATACATGTCCCATGCCAAGCACAGGGTTACATATTTTTTACACATTATCTCATTTTATCTTTACAACAAATCAACAAGTAAGTCCCATTATCTCTATTTTTACTGAAAAGGTCACACAACTGGTGAATGGTGGAGTCTCTATTTGAATTCAACTCTCTTTAAATCTAAAGCCTGTGCTCTTTCTGTTGTTCCTGCTTCTTCCCTATCAGATTAGCTTAAAGTTGAATGCTTCTATTCTCATTTCAAGGTCTGAGTGTCTGTTGGAGGAGAACCTATAAGAGAGGAAGTGAGACTAGATCATATCAATAGCTTCTCCTGAAGGGTGACATTACTTCTGGACTAATTCCTTGCTGAAGGGACTTTGGAAGAAAGTTATTACAGTGCTTGGCTCTTCGAAGGCATTTTTCTTAGATCGAGGCATCCTCAAGGAGTCCCCAAAGGAGTTGTAATTGAATTGTTCTTTTATTTATTCATTACTGCTAAGACAGGTATACAAATAAACTGAAGCATTCTGGAAAGTTATTTGAGTCCTGCTGTTTATTCAAGCAACATTTGAGAAACACTAGTAGGAAAATGTGTGCATGTACTCTGAAAGAGCTCAGGAAATTTCACACCAAAATATGACTCCTTGGTGTAAAGAGTATTTTGAATTAAAGGCCTTTAGATTAACAGGCCCTTGGAAGAGGCTCCTCAACCCATCCGCATAACCAGGTGGACCTATCAAACGAACAATTGACTTCCTTTTCCTGTTATCTTACATATTGCAGGAAAGAAAATCAACGCAACCAGACCTGGCCCAAATAATTTTAAATATAGTACCTGTCTCTCAGGTTAATTTAATTTACTAAGAGAATCATTTCTAAGTCAATCTGTTTCCCCCATCCATTCATCCTCCCTAGTAACAATTTATTGCCCTTAAACAAATATTGCCCTATACTGCTTATCTCCCTCTCCCCTCTAAAAGGTTATGTATAAAAATATCTGGATCCCACTGGAATATTGAGAGAATCACTCTGTGATTCTCCCCATGCACATGGTAAATAAACCTCTCTCTCTTGTTAATCTGCCTTAATTGAGAGATGATCAGTGAATTTTCGTGGGAAAAGGGAAGTTTCCCTCACCTCCACAACTACATCATTTGAGATATAATGAATCTTGGTTATGAGGTAAATACATATTTTATTATGTGTGTCAATTAGGAAAATGTGTATTATTTGAGGGGTAAGATTTTTGTCTGCAAGAACTACCGGGTAATCTTTTGCAAGATGAGGTCACATATTTAAAAAATAAGTTTTAGCTTAAATTGGGCTTAGGTTGAAATAAATTACCAATTAGGAAGGCAGCTATTTGTGAAATTCTGTAGACATTAAGTAAGTGTTATTTCTAAAACAAATATTCACTCCAGGAAACTTAAGCCCATGATCCTGGGAAAACCACAGGAGATAGTCCGGTACAGGGGAAAAAACAGTGGACTTGGAATCATAACTTTCTATGCCAAGAGTTAATTATGTGTGTGACCTGAGACAAGTCACTTTATGCATCTCAGGCTCACTTTCTTCATCAGTAAAGAAAGTGTGGTTGTGTTTTTGACCAAGCAGTTTCTAAAGTCACATTGAGCTGCACATACTGAGATTTGAAATATATGCAGAATTAAGCATTTACTATCAGTAAAGATGTTTATTTTTATTTGTTTTACTTTGATGTCCTTTAACACAATGAAAGATAACTTTACATAGTTGAATTTAAATAGTACTCTTCTAAGATCAAAACTTGTCCATATGTTAACTTTTTTTTTTTTTGTCACATTAGCATTTAGACTCTACTTCTAACAATTCATACAGATAGGAAAAGGTAATTGCCCCTCAAACGATACTGGCTTTACTGGTGTGAAATACAGAGATTAGAATACAGAGGTTTCCTAATTTCTAGGCAATTGATTTGTATTTCATAACCTTACTGTATCTCTGAATGGTAAACATCATGGACTGAATTGTGCCCAACCCAGTTCAGATATTGAAATTCTAACCCCTGGTATCTCAGAATGTGACTGTGTGTAATTGGAGATAGTTCCCTTAAAGATGGAGTTAAGGTAAAATGAGGTCTTATGGGTAGACCCTAATCTAATATGACTGGTGTCCTTATTAGAAGAAATTGGGTGACCAGGCACAGTGGCTCACACCTGTAATCCCAGGACTTTGGGAAGCTGAATTGGGAGAATCACTTGAGATTATGAGTTTGAGAATGGCCTGGGCAAAATAGTGAGAGTCGTCTCTACAAAAAATAAAAAAAGAAAAATTAGCTAGGCAGTGGTGGAGCATGTCTGTAGTCCCAGCTACTCTGGAGGTTGAGGCAGGAGGATCATTCCAGCTAAGGAGTTCAAGACTGCAGTGAGCCATGATAGCACCAGTGCACTTTAGCCTGGGCAACAGAGTGAGACCCTGTCTTTCTAAGAAAGGAGATTAGGACACAGATAACATAGATCAAGGGGTGACTTTGTAAGGACACAGAGAAAAAGAGTCCTTCTGTAAGCCAAGGAGAGAGAATTCAGAAGAAACCAAACCTGCTGACACCTTTTCTCCACAACCTTGCCAACATTTATTCTTTTCTATCTTATTGATGAAATAAGCTATTCTAACAGATATGAGGTGGTAACTCATTGTGGATTTGATATGCATTTCCCTGATGATTAGTTATGTTGACCATTTTTTCATATTGACCATTTTTATGTCTTCTTTTTCTTCAGCACTTTTTAAAACAAAAATCAATAATTGGATAAATAATTACAATTTGATCATTTGACATTTTTACTGAATTGATTAAGCATTCAACTATGTCATTCTGGCTTTTAAAAAATCTTTAATAACTCTGGCCAGGCGTGGTGGCTCACACCTGTGATCCTTGCACTCTGGGATGCTGAGGTGGGAGGATTGTTTGAGGCTAGGAGTTCGAGACCAGCCTGAGCAAGAGCAAGACCCTGTCTCTACTAAAAATAGAAAGAAATTAGCTGGACAACTACAAATACATAGAAAAAATTAGTTAGGCATGGTGGTTCATGCCTGAGTCCCAGCTACTAAGGAGGCTGAAGCAGAAGGATTGCTTGAGCCCAGGAGTTTGAGGTTGCTATGAGTTAGGCTGATGCCATGGCACTCTAGCCCAAGCAACAGAGTGAGACTCTGTCTCAAAAAACAAAAAAATCTTTAATAATTCATTTAATTATAGATTGTCAGTCATTATTTCCAGAAGTGCCTCTGTACCCATTCCTAGAGGGTATATAATTCAGGAAGCAGTGGGGAATTAAAGTGGAGAAGAGAACTTAGGCCAGGTAATGGACAGGAAGAAAGTGATGATAAAAATTTTATTCTGTGGGCACTAGGAATCTTTGAAGGTTTCCTAGTAGTAAAGTGACTTCTTATGACCTCTGGAAGATTAATTTGGCATAGATATGTACAATCTATTAGGTAGAGTGAAAGCCAGATTTAAAAGTTTATTTTTATTTTATTTTATTTTTTAGCCACAATATAACACTGGGTAAAAAAAGTTTATTTTTAAATTGTCCTAGCAAGAGGCAATGAGCATCTGAACAACTGCCTGCATTAGGAATGGAGAGGTGAAAAACAGCACGTAGGTTGACTAAACAGGCATGAAAACTATGGGAGAAGTAGAGCCAAAGCTTACTTGGTTAGGTTAAAAAACATTTAAACTAGGAAAGGTAGAAAGAAATATTTAAGAGGCATTCAAAACCTCTTGGTTGTTTAAATAATTTTCCCCAGTTATGGCTCTTTCACTGGGGAGAACACAGAGGTCTTCACAAAGCCATTCTAGAAGTTGTCATCTGTTAATTGAGGCATTGGTAAGTGAAATGTGCTTAGAGAGGAAAAAGGATTGTGAATATTTCTGAAAATTGTGCCATATGAGTAATAATATCAGGGAGAACTAAAACATGGAGGAGATACCTGGAAGCAATGTTTCTACAGATCAAAAATGGTAAAGAAAGCTTTAATCTGGATAGCTCCACTGAGCAGAACTAAATTTAAAACACAAAATTACGTGGAGGAAGATTTTACTAAATTTTGGAAACAAGTTTAGTTGAGTGAAAAATAAATGGCAGCCAGATGTGTAGCACTGAGTTCCCTTTGACTGGAGACGTATGAACAAAGCAGAGTGATTATCTTTTAAGGGAATTCCAGAGGAGATGTCTACAATGATAGATCATCAGGCAAGATGAACTTAGAAGTGTTTACATTGCACAGAGCCAGTGGGAGTCTACCGTATCAATCAGCGTGAAAGATGATGCTAGTCTGAAGGGGATAGTAGCAGATAGAATAGAGAGAAGTGAGCTGACACTGAACTTGGTGGTAAATGTTTGGGGAGGGGTAAAAGAATGTATGAGCTTAGCCACAGCCTGCTGTGGATAAACAGAGTTCACCTGCCTACTTTCACTCCTTTTCATTTATAGTCTAATGGGACATAGTTGTGATTTAAGGGAATGTTTAGACACCCACGTATCTTGAATCTTCTCTTCCTCTTTGATTAGATGTATAATTGCTTCATTAGGGCTTGACTTCATATAGTTGAAGACATTGAGACATTTGGAAATATGAGCCTTCCCCTGCTGTATCAAGCAACAGAGAGAACGTGTTTACTGGCACAAAATTTCTCAAGTTATTTGACTATACTCAATAACAGTAGAAAGTTCCTGAAGCAACAGGATGAATAGTAACATGAATAAAATCAAACAAAACAGTAAACTTAAGTTTGTAAGTTGCAGACTCAGATCACAAAGTCAAGTGTACTTTTGTGCATTTTTAAAATCAAGAAATGTAAGTAGGAAGTATATCTACAAGAAGTTCTATAAGTTAAATGTCCATAAAGCAGTAAAAGATAAGCAAAATAAATTGGGGCAAGTTTGAATAAAATAGCCTTTAATTAGCAAGTAGGTAGAAACTCTGAGGAGAATTAGAAAGTGGCTAGAAAATTTCTTGACACCAGGTCACCAATTGTGTAAAATAAAGGGAGTGCAAGAAACGCACCACTGGGGGGAGGCCAAGATGGTGGGCTGGATGCAGGCTGCACAGTGCTGCTCTCCCTGAGAGGGTAGAAAGGGGTGAACAGATACCCACCCTTGGATCAATCGTCTGAGTGAGAGCACTGTGAACCTACGGAGAGAAGGCAGGAGTGAAGTGACGAAGATAGAAGTGGGATGAGCTTCTCAGCAGGACTGGAGGTAATTAGGGAAGGTGCCCACATATGAGAAAGGAAAAGAGTAGAAAATCCCAGACTCCATGCTTCCCCGGAGGATGCTGCCACCAGAGCAGTGGGCAGTCCCCTCCATTGCAGCGGACCTCAGGACCTGTCCAGAGACCTGACTGGAGACTGTTCAGCTGTGCTGCTCTGGAAAGAAGGGATGGCTGCTGGTTTGTGAGCCTTTGGCATTGCGGCTGGCGTCATTGTAACATCCCACCCCCAGAATGCTACTTTTGCCCAGGGGTCAGATCTGTGATTGCAGCCTCACCCTTGCCCCTACCAGGCAAGGAAGAAGCAGGGAATCCCTGTGGGCAAGTGATGTGCACTCCTGCTGCCGCTGATAAGGACCCTGGGCAGAGCAGGAGACCAAGGACCAGGCACCTGCCTCTGTGGCCTGCGAAATCTTGCTCAACCACACTTTCCATGGGACCCAGGCAGGGCATGTGCCCATAGCTCTTGTGCTCATTGCTGGGGCAGCTGGACTGCTGCAGCCATTGCCTTAAAGGCCCCGAGAGGGACAAAAGTCAGCAATGCAGCCGCAGCCTTTGAATCTGGGTGGTCTGCATACCATGGACCTGCACTATCCTGCATAGGTGCTCTGCACACACTCTGCCCAGCCTACATGCCCCATCCTGCATCTGCCCTGGCCTGCATCTGTGAGTACCAGGCCCTACAGACATGCTCCATCCTGAGTAGGTACTCTGCCCCATGGGTCCGCTCTGTCTGGAGGTCCCACTCCACCCCATGTGTGAGCTGAGATCTGCTAGACCTCTCTGCACCAGGGGCCACTCCACACCATACCCTGTGGGCCTGTGGGGCCACTATGCCCTGACCACCTGCTATGCCTTGCACCACACCCTGCATGGACCTCATTTAGCCCATATACCTGGCACCTCAGCTTCCTAGGCATGCAGGCATATGTGTTGTGCCCAGCAGACCTCCTCCATCCCATGTGCATGCCCTGTCCCAGCAGCTAGCTCCGCCTTGTGTGCCCACTTGGCACCAGGGACTGGCCTTGGCACATCTCTCCCTTGACAACCACAGGGGAACCAGGTATGTGCAGCAGAACAATAGTATTAAAGATTCACAGTGCATCTACACCTCTTCTGCTTGGTAAAGCTTCTGGAGTAGAACCCAAACACATCATCCAGGGATCCATCCCTATCTTCACTGAGCAACAGAGGTCTCAGCGGAGAATAGGTGTACCATATCTGCTATTTGTCTTGAGCTCAGAGAAGTGGCCCCAGATGAGAAGGCACTAGCATAAAAACTCCAGCAACATGAAAAAAACAGGCTGTCTTGATCCCCCAAAGGATCATAATAGCTCTCCAGTAATGAACTCCAACAAAAATGAAATTATTGAAATGATAGATATGGAATTCAGATTATGGATGGAAAGTAAAATGAATGGAATTGAGGAGATAGCAGAAAAGAATCTCAAAGATATCAAAAATATGATTCAGGGCATGAATGAAAAATTCACTAAAGAGGTAGATAACCTTAGAAAACAGATAACAAAGCTTAAAGAAATCTAGGAAATTTCAAAATACATCAGAAAGCTTTAACAATAGACTAGACCAAGCAGAAGAAAGAATTTCAGAGCTCAAAGATAAGGATTTTGAAATAAGTCAGTCAGTAAAAATGCAAAAAAATAAAAATAAAAATAAAATAAAGAACAATCACTGAGAGGAATAGGGGATTTTGCAAAGTGAACTAATATAAGAATTATACATTTCCCTGAGGGAGAAGAAGAAAAAGCAATAAGCATGAAAAATCTATTTGAGATAATAATAGAGAAAAATTTCTCTGATATAACTAGAGGTTTAGATATCCAGATACGAGATTGTCATCGAACACTTGGAAGATTCATAGCAAACAGGACATCACCAAGACGTACAGTCATCAGCCTGGCCAACATCAAAGTAAAGGAGAAAAATCCTACAAGCTGCAAGATGAAAGCAACCAGTTATGACAAAGGAAAACCCATCAGACTAACAACAGACCTCTCAGCAGAGACCTTGCAAGCCAGAAGGGATAGAGGCCCCATTTTCAGTCTTCTTAGATAATTGTTGGCCAAGAATTTTGTGTCCTGCAAGTTTCACAAATGAAGGAGAAGTAAAACCTTTCCTGGACAAGCAAACACCAAGGGAATTTTCACCTCTAGACCTGCCTTACAGGAAATGCTTAAAAGTGCTCTATAAATGGAAAAGAACAATCAATATCCATCAATGTAAAAACACCCAAAAGTTAAAGATCACAACTCTTATAAAACAGCAACACAAGAGAGAAAACAAAGCAACTAGGTATCATGTAACATGATGAACAGAACAATATCTCACATATTAATACTAACATTGAATGTAAATAGTCTTAATTCTCCTTTTAAAAGATACATACTGGCTGAATGGATGAAAAAAACACATCCCAAGTATCTGCTTCCTCCAAGAAACCCATCTAACTCGCAGGGATACTCATAAACTCAAGGTAAATGGATGGAAAAAAAATGCCATGTGAATGGAAACCAAAAGTGAACAGGAGTAGCTATACTCATATCAGAAAAAAATATACTTTAACAATGGTAAAACAAAAAAAGAAAGAAAAGAAAATCATTATATAATGATAAAGGGAACAATTTAGCAAGAAGATATAACAAACCTAAATATTTTTGCACCTAAAATAGGAGCTCCCAGATTCCTAAAACAAATTCCACTAGATCTAAGGAAAGACATAAACAGCAACATCATAATTGCTGGGGACTTTAATACTACACTGACAGAGCTAGACAAATTATCGAAGCAGAAGATCAACAAAGAATCATTGGATTTAAATAGGATGCTAGAAAAATAGACCTAAGAGACATCAACACAGCATTCTACCCACAAACTGCAGAATATACATTCTTCTCGTGAGCACTTGGGATATTTTCTAAGATAGATCATATGTTAGCTCACAAAACAAGTCTCAATAAATTCAGAAAAATCAAAGTCATTCCATGTATCTTCTCAGATCACAGTGGAATAAGACTAGAAATCAATTCTGGGAGGAACTCTCAAATCTACACACAGTCACGGACATTAAACAACCAGCTACTGAACGATCCTTGGATCAATGACAAAATTAAGATGGAAATCAAAAGATCTTTGAAACTGAACAGCAATCATGACACAAGCATCCAAAATCTATGGGAAACTGAAAAAGCAGTTTAAGAGGCATATTCATCACCTTAAATGCTTACACCGAAAGGACAGGAAGATCACAAATTAACAACATGTAATGCCACACCTTAAGGAACTAGAAAAGAAAAACAAACCAATCCAAAGCTAACAGAAGAAAAGAAATAAAGCTCAGAGCAGAAGTAACCGAAATGGAAACCAAAAAAATCAGTACAAAGGATCAATGATACAAAAAGCTGGTTCTTTGAAAAGATAAACAAAATGAATAAACATGCAGACAAGAGCAACCAGAAATAGAAGAGAAAGGACCCAAAAAGCTCAATCAGAAGTAAAAAAGGATACATTACAACTGATACCACAGAAATACAAAATATCATCTAAGACCACTATGAATACCTCTATGCACATAAACTAGAATATCTAGAGGAAATGGATAAATTTTTGGAAACACATGACCTCCCAATCTTGAATCAGGAAGAAACAGAAATCCTGAACAGACCAATAACAAGTAGCAAGATTGAACCTGTAATAAGAAATAC
>CAUYRT010035175.1:0-65708 GCA_963574885.1 Lepilemur ruficaudatus
AGCCTCCCGAGTAGCTGGAACTACAGGCGTGCGCCACCATGCCTGGCTAATATTTTCTATATATTTTTAGTTGGCCAATTAATTTCTTTCTATTTTTAGTAGAGACGGGGTCTTGCTCTTGCTCAGGCTGGTTTCGAACTCATGAGCTTGAGCAGTCCGCCTGCCTTGGCCTCCCAGAGTGCTAGGATTACAGGCGTGAGCCACCGCACCCGGCCTGGAACTTGAAGTCTTTTATAGCCCTACTCTCTCCTCTGCAATCCACACATACTCGTACATACTCTTGCACGCTGCAGCCTTTGAGCATCCCAAATGTTGGTGTCCAAGCTGCATGGTTCTTCTTTAGGTTTTCTGTCCTGACGTAGACACTCAGATCATGTGGGCTCTAGCCCAGGAGGGGTCTAGCAGCCTAGCAGAGCATTTGTATGTATCCCACTTTGCTTGCCATAGTGCGCCCTGTTGGGTTGCTAAACAGAGAATCCTGCCTACTTTCTTGGGGTCTCTGGGGGAAAATAAAACTCAAGTGTAGCAGCCAGGCCTAAGTCTGCCAGGGTTCCAGTTTCACATCCTAGCTCACGCATGACACATATCCTCAGGGAATCCCCTAAGCTGCCCAGGACACATTGTCCTCATATACTAATATAGCAGTGAGCCTGGGTTTGTGGTTGTATTCAGGGCAAGCATCCTTGACATCTCTTTTAGAAATAGACTTAAGAAATAAAAAGAGGGCTGAGTGGTGGAGTAACAGGGAAGCCTCTGGAAAATGAGTGACATACATTAGAATTTATTTGACATTTGAAGTTTATGTAGATCATGATAAAAAAACTATTTAGAATGTTGTTCCCAGAGGACTTACTTGTGCTAATCTTTCATACTGGTCACATGTTCTCTGTGGTGTTATCTGTTCCAAGTGTGGACAAAATGGGAATGATGTCTCATCTCAAAGACTGATGCCGGTAGCTGCTTGATGCATGCTAATTAGCAATTAAATAGACTATATAACTCCTCACTTACACAGGAAATACTAAACCAAGTTCAACTTTATCCTGTTGACATGTATTTGTGTGGAGGGGTGGAGCGGGGTGGGGGTGTCATTATTCCAAAAGTCTGTTGTGATGTCTCGTGGTTCAGTTTCTAGTCTATATATTTGGTCTCTTTGTTCCACGTTGTGCTGTGACCTCAGCAGCTGCCCTTGTCCGCCTTTCACGTTGCTCCCTTTAGGGTCTTGTTGCTGTTTTTAATCTTCTGTGGGATACCTAAGCTTGCAAAAGATAATAATTGTATGATAAAGCTGTTTGGTGCCAACTAAGAGCCTGGAAAGTATAAAATATATGATATCTGCAAGACCTTATGGGGAAGATTTTCTGGGGGTGGAGGCCTTTTGTTGATGTTGACTCAGGATTGGGCTACTGAATAGCAGGTTCAGTTGTGTTGGCCCAAAGATAGTGATGAGATGTTTTGAATGTCTGGGATGCGGCGGGGGGTTCAAAAAGACACACATACCAGCTTGTCTGCTTTTGAAGGGGAATTTGCTCTTTTGGCCTTTTTGGTGTCCGTCACCCTGTTGTATGCAAGGGGAGATTTCCCTCTGGGGAATCACCATGCCACCACCCTTCATCACCAGTGGTGTGGCGGGGCCGGCTGGGCTCTCGGCACTGCAAGTGGGCATGTGATCCAGGCTCTGTCGGCAGGTGCTTCCTTCTCCCGGGGAAATGAGGTTCTTTTGGGAATGGACATGTAATCCAAACCATGCCATGCATTCCCAGGTTGTGTTGGAACTTTCAGATAGAGAAGCTTTTTCTATTGTCTTTGAAGATGGTAAGGTATAGATCTATAAGCCCCTGGGAGGTCACCGCGTGAAGAAACTAGCAGAGAAAGAAAGCTGAGATAGAAAGTCCTCATGAAGGTCTGGCCACCTGGCTTTAGCTATATATGAAATTATATACCTTGGACTCGTTAAAGCCCCACCCTCCCATTTGTTTTCCTAAAGCACTTTGAGTTGGATCTCATAACTTACAATTAAAGAGATAATCTTCTCTTCTGGAACTGTTCAACAAGGGAGATTCTACAGCTTCCCCTGGAAATGAGGTTAGTGGTCCCCGTTGGAGTCATTTCGGTCAAGAATTCTTAATTGTGTATGACTTTAGTTTCATTTTCTGACAGTCTCTCTGTACTGTAAATAGCAAACTAACCCTACATTCTCCTACCCCCCAGAAACCCTAAAAATTTCCAAACCTGAGAACAAAAACCCGATTAACCTTCTGTTTATACAAACACCTTCCTACGTTTGAATATCAATTGCCAATAGTCCCTTCAACCTTCATGTTAAGTATTTTCCTTATTATGCAACTCTGAAATGGTCTACGGGAGATATGTATGGCAAGTGTCAACCTTGCTGAGCCACGAGCATTTGTTATGCAGCAATCTCACACGTATATTTTGAAGATTTTTCTGTGAGTCAGACCTGGCATCTGTCCTGAAAGGCTAAGACTGGTAGCAAGGGACCTGGTGCATGTGTCATAGGGTGGCTGGTCACTGGCCCCAGCAAAGGCCCTGCTGGTTTCACCTTCCAAGACCAGACCACTTTCATAGACAGAGATGGGTAACTGCAGTTCCTAAGGGACTGGAGAAGATTCCAGTAGAATAGGCCAATGTCAACACAGGCCTTTCTCTGTGAAGTCACCTTTGCTCCACATCAGAGACGGTGGAGCTGCTGTTTCTTCACCTCCCTTTCTGGGCCTGGATGTCACCTCCTTCCTCCCTGCCCAGGCATGGAACTGGCCACAGCAAGCACCCATGTTGCCCACATTCTCTGCTCCTCACACCCTCTCCCATGGCTATGCCCAAATCTGCAAGTGTCTGCTCCAATTAAGACGTAGGATGAGAAGAAATATAATTTCTAAGCCACTTGGCCTGGTGACGTGTATGTTGGGAGTTGGGGAAGTAAGTGTGCAGTTTCTCTGCCCGTCCCAGACACTGCAGGCAAACAAATCAATTCAGCCTTCAGAGGGGCATCCATCGCCTTGTGATTATGTTTGTGTAAAGTCTTGGGGTCTTTGATCAAAGAATGGCATTTCAGGCCAGGCCCTAATCCTCGCTGCCTTGAGATGTTTAAATGGGTTAAAAAAAAAAGTTGATAACAGCTGGGATTTAAATTTGCCTTCGCCCAGCTTTTGTTTTGAAAGGGCTTCTATTATCCGTGGCTTCCCTTTTTGAGGCAAAGATGGATCGTTGGGTAAACCAAAAAGGGAAAGAGGATATGGGAGGAAATGGGCGGGGACTCTGAATTAATCTTCTGGGGAAGAATGTTTGATCAGCGGGGAGGAGGGGACGAAGCCCTCTGATGCTGACAGCAGGCACCTTTCTGACCAGGGTGTGATTGGCACCTTTGAAGCTTCAGTCGGGAGCCAGTGTCCAGTGGGTCAGAGCTTCCTCTGTCTGTGGGTGGTGGTGTTAATAATGTGGCAACTGGAAGGATTAATTGCGGACAAGCAGCAGGATTACGAGGAGGAGGGCTCCTTAGCTCTAAAAGGAATAGTTCGAGAAAAGCCTCTGATCTGTCAGCCTTAGAGGAAATTAGTGGGAGCAGACTCGAGCAGGCTTTAAAAAAAAAGGCATTTAGGATATTAAAGTGAAATGTGAAGAGGATATTAAAATAGGGCAAAAGGGCAAGGAGCGCTGGTCTCAAAAAGCGATGTCCCCCCTCTTCCTACTAGCAATTTCCAGCGTTTGTCCAGATTTCACAGACACCTTTTCATGGTCCAACAGAGTGATTTTACTTGCCCTGCAACAAGTTAGAGAAGGGTTAGTCTGGATTCGTGGTGGCACCCAAGTTCCTAAGCAAAACTTGTTTACTCTCTACCACCTGGTGGTTTCAGAATCTCCCGGAGCTAAGGCTCCCAGTATAATTTTAAAACAAGTCAGAGCATTACTGACACCCTATCTGCATTAGCTATCTATTGTATATTTTACTTCTTACCCTTCTGGTTCAAGCCGGGATGCTGCCAATAAATCCTGTGTTACCATTAAAGAGGCCATTCATCACGCTTCCTAATGCGATTAATCAAGATACACCACAGTACCCTTAAAATGAGATCATTTTGATAAATCATGTATGACATGAAAAGACTTTATTCCTTTTAAGTGCAATTTAGACTGTAATTTTTTTCCTCATTTATGATTCATGGGAGAAACATGGATAAAATTCCCTCGCACAGTTATACCTTATCTACAGCAATAACTCAAAACTGCTTTTAGATGAAAATTCAGGGTCTTATTCACCAAAGCTGAATGCCAGCTCATTATTTTCTGGCGTTCAGTAGTCCAAAAATAATGTCTGCACATTAAGCGGCATTCTCAAAAAGTTGGAATTGGCCAGGCACCAGGCACATCAATTACACTCCATCATCCTTAATAAAGAAGAAATATCAGATGTCCTCTTGGAGTTTTTTTTGAATCAGTAATGCTCAGCCTTCACCTTCCCAATTTAGAATGATTGGGAGACAAAAATGGTAGTAACAAAAAAGTATGGGAATTTCAGCTGCTTTGCGTGGCTCTTTTCTCCTGTTGCATAAGTCTCAAAAGAGGTATTTTTTCCCTCCCATGTGGTTCGTGCTTTCTTTTTCATCCCCTTTTTCTCATTTCACAAACGAAACTACGATTTTGTTAGGTCTGAGTTTTGTTTCTAAGCTGCTGCGTCTGTGATGCGGGCTTTCCCTTGCAGCTGCCACAATAATTTGGGAAATGATATTCGTAACCTCCAGTAGAAAAGTAATTTAAAAATGTGCCTTCTGGTGAGATCCATCAAGTTTAAGGTCATATTTTTGGCTAAAAGGGAGACACTGATGCTATTCATTAAATTGAAACATGGCTTATTTGCCACTAATATTGAAATAAACTCTGGATGAATGTTAAGTCATGCTGGCATACACTTAAATAGAAAGCAAAAGGAAAACACAGATATATTTAATTTGGACGTGTAAAGTCGAAAGAGTTTTAGGTCCTTCTTGGGACAGAGAATCAGGAAGATTGGCTGAAACAAATGTGAACAATTAGAAGTTCATTTGCCTCTTTGCAAGAATGAGAGCATGTAAAGAAAGATACAGTGTCTAAGAATTATAGACCTGCTTGGGTTTTTTCAACTGCTGCTACCTATGAGTAAAGACTTGATCAACATATTATTTATTTCTGTGCTGTTCTTAAGGATTCATTTTGGGAAGTGGATCAAAGCCTAGTATTTGACTTTGGTTTTAATAGCCCAAGAATATACGCATCCTATCCATGTCCCCAGAACATAACAAATGCAACACAACCCAAGTTTATTTAGGTTATCATATTTATGCTGATGTTCTCTGTTCCTTAATCAGATAGAAAGTAACATCAAAGGCTTCTTGCATATTATTGACATTTAAATGAAACGTCCCATGTTTTTTATTCTGTACAGGGTAAACTAAGACTATAAAAGGCCATTAAGGCTGCACTTGCCTTGTTTAGGCTTCCATTTCACGCTTATGACTTTCTATTTTTGCTAAAAAAGATATGTAATTTTGAAAAATATGCGTGTATCTCATTAAAAAAAGTTTCCTAGCCGTAGCAACACTCAGCAAATCTCCAAAGAGTGTAAGTTTAGAACATAAATATTTTAAGGCCCTGTAAAATTGGCAGTGAATATCTTCCCCCTTTAATACCATGTTCATTTCATTCCAATGTACTACCACGATTATATTTTCTAAAGCGGCTTTCAATACAATGCACAATTACTTCATACGGGGTTAGGTAGGTCGCCTCATTAAACCTGCAGAGATCAAGCCTCTTGTGATCCCGACAAATTCTCTTGAATTTATTCCTAATTAAAATGGCCCCCCTAAATTGTCGCAAGTTTATTAATACAAATAACAAGCTAAGCAAAATAGCCACAGTTGGAAAGTTAGCTGGGCAAGATGACCAGGACCCCAGCCTTAAGCAGAGCTAACTGTGGTGCGTGTACAGTGGTGCCCTGCCACCTGTTGGCTCTGCTCACGCATAACAGACCACTGATGTCCATCTCAGTGGTGCGGTAACCCTCTCTGACCCCTGTCCCAGTTCATCACCCCCAAGAGAAAAGAAGGGACCTTTGAGAATTCTGGGCCTTCTGGTTTCCCCCATCATTCATTTCTTTGGCCACATGTTTCTTCTGCTAATGCTAAAAATTTATGGCTGAGCACATTAAGGGCAGTGCAAGTCCTTCCCTTCTTCTGGATTATTTCAGAGTTTCCTGTCATAAGGAAATCCAAGAAGACGTGTCCTCAGCAGATTGTATGTGACAGTGTCTGCTTATATCTCAGGAATCTGAGGCATGATGGATAAACTGTCAGTTTTGAAGGATAATGTTTTCTCCATATTTCCATTATGAACCGTGCTGTCGACTCCTAATAAATTTCTTGCATTGGTATCAATTTATTTTTACAAGCAGAGGGGCTGATGTATTTGGGAAAGGCACTGACAGCAGATCTGGCCTAGCTTGACAGGGCTGGCTTCACCTCATTTTGGAAAACTACTTTGGTTCCAAGGACAGAACTTGACCTGCAGCCCTCGAGAATAAAAAACTCTGTGAGAGGAAGAGAGACACATGAAGCAAGTTCCTCCTTTAAAGCCAAAGTAAATCAAGCCTCTAGGACTACCATGACATAATATTATTTCTAAGACAGTCCTACAAACCCAGATGAGAAATGCCGTATGTGGCTACTTACTAGAGATTGTTAGACTGTCAAAGTAACACAGTGAATCTATGGATGAATTCAGATTATAACGAGGCTAGAGTCTCACTACTTCTGCTCTCAGAAGGATCTCAGAAGTACTTTTCTGCTTGACAAGTGAGGAGCAAAGTTCACTTATGTAATGAATAGTTAATTACAAAGTGTAGGCATGTCCCTGTCATGGCTACTGTGAGGAGTAGGAAAAGCCATACAGCATTAGCCTTACCTCTCAAGAAACTTAAAATCTAGTTGAAGAGATGGTAAAAAAAAATTAGAGTTAAACAGAAATAAATCACAGCTATTTTTTTCAATGAGCAATAGCTAAGGTGATTGTCTCTCATCTCATTTAATCTTTGCCTTTATTGGGAAGAGAGTGGTATAGCAGTGGCCACTAGAGGCAAACTGTGGATTTGTGCCCCAGCTCTGCCACGCACTAGAAACCCAAGAACCTAAGTGAGAGAGCTTGGTCAAGCTACCTAGTTTCTCTGGTCCTTGTCTTCTTCATCTGTAAACCTAGAACTAGGAGTTGTAACTCCTTTATGAAACCGTTGTGAAGATTGAACAAATTAATACATGGCAAATGTCTGACAGTAGACCCAGACACAGAGTGAGCACTAGTAAGTGTTAGACATTTTTAACCATCATCGTGATCATGAGCGTGGCCATTATTACCATCACCATTTGACAATCAAGGAAAGTGTGACTTAAAGAGTTTTAGTAAATTGCCCAGGTTCATACAACCAGGCAGAGCCTGGTTCTAAATCTTGGTCACTAAGGCATCAGAGCAGAGATAAAGGGTGAAACAGGTAATATACAAATTGTGAATAAGTGAATAAGTCCGGACAGAATCCTTGAAGCTTAATTAGTTTTTTTTTTTTTTTGAAGACATGATCTTGCTCTGTGTCACCCACGCTGGAGTTCAGTGGTGCAACCATAGCTCATTGCAGCCTCAAACTCCTGGGCTAAAGAAATCATCCTGCCTCAGCCTCTTGAGTAGCTGGGATTACAGGTGGACACCACCACACCTGCCTAATTTTTCTCATTTTTTACAGTGATGGAGTCTCCCTACATTGCCTAGGATGGTCTTGAACTCCTGGCCTCAAGCGATCCTCCCACATTGGCCTTCCAAAGCCCTGGGATTACAGGCATGAGCCATTGTGCATAGCCAAATTAGTCTTTTTCTTACTGTTATTTCCATTCATACATCATAAAATAGACCTTTTCTCCATAGCTCCAAACATATTTTAGTTGCTATTTGATGAGGGTTAAATGTAGTAGTGTACTGGTAAATGTTTAACAACCCAGTCTCCAGGAAACATATATGAACTTATATGAAGGATGTGTAAAACACAATTTACAAATAAAAATTAAATATACAGTACTCCATTATAAATTCCGTGCAACTACTTGATTCTCACAAATACTTTCAGTGATTTTGGCCAAGCTCTGGTTCTTGTATCTGTGTTTACGATTGAGGAACAAGTTCAATTCCAACAGGAGTGCTGGTTGATATTTTCCTTTACCTTAATGGGTATGTCAGCACTTAACTCACTTGTCAATTACATGAGCAACTGCTTTGCTGACTTGGATAACAGTTTTTGAATATTGGAAGAACATTTCCTTAAGTTTTTGTAGTCAGAATGTAATGGCTACAGACACAATATCCTTTTAAGTTCTACCCACCTCATTAATATTTTCTACAACCCTTTAAGTTTACAAAATCAACAAACCAACAAATCAAGCTCTAATTTGTAGCATTTGCCAATTTCTGCTGCAAATACTCCCACCATGGCCTATGTCGGGCTGCCAAAGGGACGTCACTGAATAGTTGGAAAGAGCACGTCATTCTAGAGTATTTCTACCATACAGATTCAATAGATGTAAATAATTTTACTAAATAATAGTAAAATTTTGTAAAATAATTAAGAAGTGATGAGTTTTGATATATATTTCCTTTGCTTTTAAGATAATTTATTCAATTCTAGGTATATATGATTTAATTTTAAAATCTGTTTAACAACTGACTCACAAAATTCCTGAAAACTTAACCATTGGTTCTTGTGAGCTGGTACAGGTCAACTCTAGCACACTACCGGTTATGTGAACACAAAAGCCCAAAGAGATCCGAAGCACTCATCTGTCTACATCGCATAGATTGCACAGCTAATTATTTTATTTATTGTTAAATAAGCTGACAGTTTTATTAATATATAGCGGACCACAAAACATGTTGCTTATTAACATGAATTGAATCATGTCTCCCTAGAAATATATTACGTGCCTTCATATGTGTGCTAAATAAACCTAGTAAGATTGTCTTTGCCAGGCATCTTTGAATATCAAGTTCCTTGTACAGTGATTGGGAATCTGGCTATTGAATTGCGCTGTACTGTTTGAAATTCTCGATTGTCCATATACTAGCTGGGTATTCTTGGACAAGTTGTATAATTACTCTCTAAATCTCAATTGCCTAATCTATAAAATGGTAATAATAATGGCACTTGCATCATAAGGTTGTTGAGAGGTTAAATGAAACAATGTGTGTAAAATGCCTGCATGTATTAGTGCGTAAGAAATGTAATATATACACATACACATTGTTTGGAGGTTATAATTTATTACATTCTGGTTGTATTTGAAGTTTGAACGTATGACACAAACTATATCCTCAATAAGAATTAATTACCAGCAAAATATTAACCTGTGTTCTGTCATAGTTCTTTAGATAAAGATAATTACTGATTTATAGATAGGAGGTTCTACCCGTGCAATTCATGAATTTCTTCTCACTTGATAACCCTTTTGCAATGCTTCGGGAAGGTGCTTTGTGAAGTGCTGATAGGCATTCACTGTCAATTTAAAACTTGGCCCTTAAAATCTTGAGGTCTGCATTTCCTTAAAAGGGACAAGTGCCCAGTTGGTAACGATGCAAGGAAGACTAGAGTAACGGTTAGGAGAGGAGAATCATAAAAACTTGAGGGTACCGGTGCAAAGAGGGTGTGTAGCACGGGAAACAATTTGGGCTTTCAGGGTCAGGTTTACTTGGTTTCTAATCACACTCTGGGCTTTAGAACTGTATAGGCTTGCATATGTTACTTATCTTTTCTAGGTCTCGGTTTTCTCATTTTTCGAATGACAGGAATAATGTGACATATCTCATACACTGGAAAACCATTAGCACGCACTATACGTTCCAGAAATACTAGCGCCTGTCTCACTCTTTGCCTCCTCTCATTGCTATCTCCTTTTTCTCCTCCTTAGCTCCTATTTTTCTTCCCTCCTCTTCTTCCACCTCTCTTCATCCTCTAGTGGGAGAGATTGGAAAGACAGTTGGTGGAATAAGTGTTATTCCAAAGCATCCCTTTGTATGTAAGCAGACTTTTAATTTTAAATATTTTAAATTATAAGAAGTAATGACACATTAAATAAAGTTTAAAAATCAAGCCACGCCTAATCTTTTGATCTTTGCTTATTAATGTCCACCTGTTGTAAATTTTATGTGGTCAAAATCACAGCACAGGAACTATTTTAATATTTACTGTGCTCACTTAATATTATGTAATTAACATCGTTGCATATTTCTCCCATCTTTATACTTATAGTTTTATTTGGTTACCACAAGAAATTATAACATTTATAATGTCAAATAGTTAGATTGTTTTATTTTTTTTCTCCTGTTATACAAGTGCCTGCTAAAAGTATTTTGGAAGCCACTGCTCCAGATGATTTGTAAGGTCTTTTGTAACACTTACGTCTGATTAGTTATATAATAGCCCACACAATGCCCAAGCCACAGTACTTCCTTCCTTTTCATCTTTTCCTGGTGTCCCTTTTCTCCCTCCCTCCTTCCTTTTCATCAATTTTTATGAACTACCACTCTGGGCCAGATGCCATTTTAGGCACTGGCAGAACGAGGCCCCCTGTAGATCAGACCCAAACAAATGGAAAGCGCCAGGCTGTGACCTTCGGAGAGTTTCCTTATTTCAGAGAAGCCTTTGGCACAGCCCTCTCTCCCAACCTGCCTCTTCTCTGACCAACTGCTGACCTAAGTTACCCTTTACTTCCTCACTCAGCTTCTGCCCAGACTCTGACCACTGCTCCACTGGGATCTTTCTTGGTCTCTAGGTTACAGACCTACACTCATCCCTACCTTACCTTTCTTCGCCCACCCTCGCAATTCCTTGGCTTCTGGCTCTGGACAAGATGTGGCTATTCCTGGAGCTCCCAAACCTGTGTATCATTCCCAAATTAATCCGTCTGTCATTGCACTTTCTATCTTGCTTTACGCTGAAGGCATGGTACCTTCACTTGTGCAGGGCAGGAAGCCTCAGCCTTCAAGCTGGTTCTTTAGTTTCTCTGACTTAATCTCTCAGAAAATGGCAAGTCTGTTTCTTCTGATTCTGGCCACTTGTCCCATACTTTTATGTTGAATTACAATGGTGGTGTATGGTTTTATCTTTGACTTTAAAATGTGTTATTCATTCAACCATCATGCATTGACTTCCTCCTGTATTTCTGGCAGTATGTTGGATACAAGGGTTAATAGTATCATTTCAGAAAGTTAATATGGTTAATCTCAAAAACTCTGTTAGTGTGAATGAGAAACAAGTAAGGACATAGTTACTGTTACAAATGTTTAAATGTCCTAACAGAGGTAAGGGACAATGTTCTGTGATAATATAGAGTATGGAAGTATAAGGGTCATGCTATGAGTTGGTGACCCTTCATAACCAGTACTAATTGTGGTATTTTGTTTTAACGACCTGGGAATGCAACCAAACTCCTCATTTCATCTTTCTTGGTATTCTCAGCACAGGGCCTGGCATATAGTAGGTGGTTATTAAATACATGATAACTAAATGAGTGATGCTTTTTTTTTATGAGACAAAATAAATGTTTTTAGAAGAGTCAGCTTTATACCATGGTTTCAGGGAATGAATTGTGATGAAAAGTGAAGATTGCTTCTGCTTGAAAGAGGCTGACAAATTTCCCAGACCCGGGATCACTTTATGCGGCGTATGATTTAAGGGTGAGTGAGCATGCCAAAGCGCTCCACTTGAGCTGAGTGATGGGGAATGAGTTGTAGAGCTGTGGTCTTAGACGGTATTTTGTGAAAAATAGTGGGAGATTTATGGCTATTAAACAACTTTGTAGCTGCCCCCTTCTTGTTTCAAAGTCTGCCAAATCTCTCCTCCTGTGGTCTGTATCATGTTCCTCCACTGCATCCATGACGTTCAGAAATATCCACTGGACTGCAGTTTTTCACTCGATGCGCCCATTGGAAAGGGGCTTGAATTTTACACATTTATCTGAACACATTCATTTTCCGTAATCTCCGAGTGAAATTCTCACGTTGTAGGTCTCTTGCAGAGTGCACTGTTCTTTTGTTGAATCTTTTCCAACAAGGCCGCCAAAGTTCTACCTTCTTTCCTGCATTATGGAAATTGCAGAGTATAGTATATTAGTGATTATTACCTTTATTGATGTGAGTTTTAAAAAAAATATTAGCAACTCTCCAATTGTGAGCAGGAGAGGAATCAAGAAACCTTCAGTGTGTACTTTGATATATCTTCGGCTGAAGGACTTCCAAGGCTGGAATGAGTATTTCAGTCCTTGTATTTACCATGATCAGCTTTTTTTCCATTCTATGGGTCACACTCAGTAGCTTTAGAAGAAACCAAAATGGGATATTTCATCCCCAAAAACCAATCAGAGATGGCATTGATCCATGTTATACAAGTACTAGAGAACTTTTAGAGGAAATTTTCTCTCATTATGGGTTTATATCAATATAGGACTGCATGGATTAGAGAAGAAACAGGAGTTTTTGTGTTTTCAATTCTCATGCTTAATCTTGAGAAATTTCAAAAATGTATAAAAGTGAAAAAAAATGAATATATGAATTTACCATCCAGAATCTATAGTTTCTAATATTTCGACATATTTGTTCCAAGTCTTCTTTAAATGAAAGAACGAACCATCCTATATAAAGTCAAAGCTCCTCCTCCATTGTATATCCCATTAGTCCCCATCCTATCACCCTGCCCCTTGGTAGAGGCAGCCATTTTCATGAATTTAATGTATATTTTAAGATAATTTTTAGATGTTTTCATACACACATAGGATCAAAGAAGTACATATTTGCATGAATAATATTATACTACATTTATCATTTTGCAACTTTCATTTTCACTCTGTATTAAATTTTCAGACCTATTCAAATTGAGATATATAAATCAGGTTTATTGCTCTTAAATGCTAAATATTATTCTGTCATGTGAATATACAACATTTTATTTATCCATTTTCCTCATTGACAGACATTTGAGTTATTTCTAATTTCTTCTGTTATAAATAATGTTGCAATAAACATTGTTTTATGTCTCAACTTGCAGACCTGTGTGAAATTTTCCATAGTGTGTATATTTTAAATGAAATTGCCGTACCAATTTTCAATTTTATTAGATATTGCTAAATTACTCTTGGAAGCTGTTGAACCAATGAACATTCCCACTAGCAAGGGATGAGAGAATAACAGTTTCAGTTCCCTTCATTCTCACTGGTACTTGTTATCCTAGGACTTAAAAGTTGCCAGTATAATGAGTGCAAAAATCATATCTTGTTTTAATTTTCATCGCCCTTAGTACTGGTAAATTTGAGAAACTTCTCTTATGTTATGAACCATTCAGGTTTCTCTTCTTTGAATTTCCTGACATGTTCTTTGTCTATTTTTTCTATGATTTTTTTTATCGATTTGGGGACATTCTTTATGTATTCAGGGCACTAATGTTTTATTGTAGATGTTGCAAATATTTCCTAACAGAAAAATTTAAAAAGCAAAATGTGAAAATATAATTCAGGCAGTTAGAAAATTGGATGAGGATTCAAAGGTTTGAGAGTCTTTGTAGTCCTGAAGATTCAGGTTTACCCAAATTTCCATATTCCTGTTTTAGGTATCTCTTCTTAATCCAGGTAAAAGAAACCATTATTTAAACTTTTCTACTTAATGCTTCTATTATCTCGTACTCAGTAAACTGTATTGCTTCAGCTTCAAGATGAGTTCTTTATTCTTTGGCAGATTTAAATATTTTCTTGTCCACTTTGTTCATATGATAATTTTTCTATTCTAAATCATGCTCCTAAGCATACTATTTAGAGAACAAGTGTGAACATCCCTATTGGAAATATCACATGGGGTTCATTTTGATAAATGCCAGTCAAAGAGCTGGTAGTTTAAAAAGTCTTGATTTGTAGTAGTTTCTCTAAACATCTGACCAGGGAAATCCCACCAAAACACATAGTTTGTGAAATTGTTCTTTTCCTGGATTCCTCTCCATGACTTGAGTTTATCAATGAACACTGATCTGAAAAATAATTTAGTACTGGGCATAGAATGATGACTGCAAAACAACTGAAGCCGTACCATGTTTATTCTGTTTATAACTGAAAATAAAACTAAATAGCTTTTTTATTCTTGGTTAGAACTCTAATGTTTTGCACAGTCAGAGGTATTTGCTAAAAGGTAGCATTTGTTCTAGTAATTTTAGAAAAAGCTGTCATCAAATTGTCAACAGCCCAAATCGAGGTTTAAAAGTTCGAAGAAATATCATAATACAGCCACCTAAAGCTCATATTGTATTTTAGGGTTTTTTTTTAGCCACGAAGTGGAGCAGAAACATTGATAGAGAGAAAGGCTATGGCTTCTCAGGGAGGAAGTATGGTAGACCTGTGGAAGGACAGTCCCTATTCCCCTGGCCAATATGTCCTGCCTCAGCATTGAATAGATGCCATATGTAGGACACTGTCATTGTGTTTGTTTCATTATGTAGAGATTACGGGAGACCTTGAATACCACATTGAGAGACAGGTGACTATAGTATTTTATTTTTAATGTAGTTTCTGCCTCTTTCTCATTTTTGCAATGTCCTAAATGTTTAATGGCATAATATCTAGCAAAAGTCTTACCTACTTTTTAAAATGTTTTTCTCGGTGACTGGGCTTTTATCTTTTTGGACCCAATAGCTTTGGATCTAGCTTTAAACACTACATATTTGCCTTGGAGCTGGAGTGAAGAAATGCTACCTGAAATCTGTTTCTACCTAGGGACAGGGCTTCTGATTTTACTCCATTCAGAACTCTTTCTATAAGTCTCCACTGAAAGCCGCTTAGTCAAACATCTCAAATGTCAGAAACGAAGTTTAAAGGGTTTTTCTAGCAAGGAGGTCTAATCTCCTACTTAGTTTTGATTCCTATAATATAGGTAATCTCTTTGGAGAAAAGGCCTGCTTCTAGGAGGGCAAATATATCCCATGGAATGTATTTCCTATTCCGGAAAGAAAAATGTAGTGTTAATGAAATTTACTTTTTCATGAGGCTTGGAAAGGTTGTAAGCTTAGGACTTTGATCCTAGCAGATGTTCATTTTTGGATATTAAAAAAAAAAAGTTGTATTTGATTTAGAAATCTCAGTTAGGGGTTGCAGAGGCAATGCTTATTGTTATAAGCAACCACATCTGAATCTGTGAATCTGACATACTGGTCATCGGTTCTGAGTGACAGCTGACCCCACAAATACTTTCCTCCTGCTTTAGTTCACAAGGATGTAGAGTTGTAGAGTTCTGGAGTTCGGGGTTGCAGGGGTGGGGGGGCGGTGAGGGCGGAGAGTGAGAGTGAGTTAGCAGCCTGGGCCATCCAGACACAGTTCCATGGTTAAAGAGCTATTTGTGTATGGTGAAAAAGCATCATCCTAGATACATTTTACGTCATTTTCTTTTAGGCCTTGGAATGACAAAGTTTGTGGATAACCACTATATCCCAAATCCAAATTTTAGATAGATTTCTCAGTGCTGTTGTTAAACTTAGGCAGAACCTCCATTGCACAGTCTGAGACGACATATGTCCTTTACTACGGTGACTTCCCACTACCAAGTCTGAGGTCCTTGGCTTCTCTCTGTCCCCATGCCTCCGGGCCCACCAAAACCAGCCCTGGTTTTCCCCATCCACCCTGGGGCCAAAGCTTTAGCCCCTTCACTGGTTTCCATAGAAATCTGTTCACAGCCCCAGCCTTTACTTTGTGGGAGGTACTGGGAGAAGGCCTGGGATGAAGTCCAAGTCCACCCCTTTTCCTCCCTTCAGCCTCTCTCGTTTTCCTCCCCCCTCTCCTTCCAGTTAAGCACAATGGGCAAACTGTCTCCTTGTCTCAGAGCTATTCCTCCTGTACTGAGGCCCCTCAAAGCTTTGGATCCTACCCTACCCTTACCAGAATATTATCTCAACAAAAACAAATCTTGCTTCCCAAGAAGAATCTTGGGGAATCATATTTTCTCCAAATTCAGATCCCATGGAGACATGTTTGGTAAATGGAGGTGCTTGGTATCTGGTCTTGCTTCATGTTGACATTTGGTTTTTTATTACACAGGTTTCCCGTGAGGATGTTGCTGCCTCTCCGGAGCACCACTACACGCCCTTGCCTTCTGCTTCCAGGGAACTCACCAGTCACCGAGGTTGGACCTTAGCTTTTTATTGCTCTCAGTGGTCGCAGGGAGGGACACTTGGCTGCGCAGAGCTCGGGGCTCAAGACTGCTGCATTGGCACTTTAGAAAGAACATAGTGCTTTTTAAGTCCTTGATGAGAAAACCATACCTGTCAAACATAGCAATTTTAACCCATATTAAACAGAATTTAGTGGCAGTCTACTGGGGAGGCAAATAAATATAATTTTGTGATTTTTTTTCTTTAAACAAAGATATTATAGTACTTAAAAATTACTAAGGAGATTGTTACCTCTAGCAATAGTGATGGAGAGAAATCGGGAAACTCACTAGTATTTGTAAAAGTATGATTGTTTGGGAGTATAACAGTTGACATCTGTAATTTCAAAAGAATGAGCTCTACATTACAGCTAAAAGGAATTCCAATTTGCCTGGTGATGTTGGAGGGGAAAAAAAATCTATGTGCAGTTTTCAGAGAATTCTGATTCTCAAAACATTAATTTGGTTTACCCAATTTTTCCAAAGCCTTGAATTCCTATTGCCATCTTTAGAGTCTTTGGTTTCAAATGCAGGCAGGATACTGACATGGAATATCATTGGAAAATCCCCTATCCCTAAGCTGGCTGCTTGGGCTTTAGTTGAGATTGGTAAAGTCAAGAAGAGGCCATGCAGAGCAACTTGTTTAATCCATTTTATCCTGGTTATGAGTACAGCTGCAATTCTTAATTTGAATCTGTCATCCAGGGTTAAGTATGTGTAGATTGAGGGTATCACATGCTTCCAACATTGTTTGCCCAAGTAGGAATTCCTCTTGTATGGGTTCGGTACACTGAATGAGGACTATTCCAGCTTCATCATCTCAGCAACATTGCAGGGTGGGTGAGTAGCAGGAGGGGCTGTGGAAATGCTCAGAATGCAGTGGGGCTCAACCTCTGAGACAGCCTATTAGCTCTGGGCAAATAGGACACTATATTCTGCAGGAAATGATCAAGAGAGTAGTGCTGGATTCCAAGTGCCTGTGACTTGGACCTGTGTTGCCTGTTTGACATCTGGGCATAGTAGAACTTTTCTATATTTAAATATACGTTAATTTAGATTTAATTAGAGTCCAATTGTGAGGCCCTTCGTTAAGTATTTATTTTATGAAAATAAATTTTGCTTGGAGTTAGGTGGAATAAATATATGCCAACGTGCTACATGTTGAGCATGAACAGGTCTCTTTCACTTAATGTCCTTATGAGGGTCTTGAGCATATCCCTGTAGAGATTGTGTTTGGGAAATTCCCCTATGCAAATAATAACGCATCTAGAAGGAGTGACAAATTAACTCTTAAATTACCATTATATCTTCATGTGTTTATTTATTGGTTTTGTGTATTTGAATGAAGGTAATTTCACTTTATAGCTTATCAGATCACTTGCATAGGAACTGAAGTCTCAGAGACCTCAAGGCCACTTGTAAAGTCTATCTGGCCATGAAATTGAGATTTCGCAATGGGAGGATGTGATCAGATAAATGATAATCATCAGGAATAGGGCAAATATCATCTATCATTTTAACAGTAACAACAAATCAGAACCTTAAAGAAGTGGCAATATAAGACAGTAAGTTTTGAAGGTATTTTGAGTAATACCTGGAATGTGGAAAAATGCCTAAAGTAGTTAGAGTTCAAGTAAGTGCCCGTGGGTGACATCAGAGTCTAACATCGATGGGAAAAATGGGAAAATGTTATTTAAAGGGAGCCAACGACAGACATCTCAGTTTTATCAAGAAATATCCCTACACATTTAACACTGGTTTCCTGATCAGTGCCCAGGACTTGGATGGTGAAAAAAGCAAGTGTGCATCATAAAATGATGTTCTTTGGGCCTGTGGTCATGAGGAGACCAGTAAAGAGTGGACCCAAGAGGTTCATTAAAGCTGGATGACTGTTGGACTGATCTATGTGGGGGAAAGGTGAGAGTTGCTATTTCAGCTTGGCATGAACCAACTTGGCTTGAACGAGCTTGGCTTTCCCCACCAGCAAATGGGGAAAGCCGTTATTTTTTGGCAACCAAAATTAAACCACTTAATGCCATCCTGTGTGTGTGTGTATATATATATATGTATATATGTATATATATATGTATATATATATATTTACATTAAGGAAATAATTCCAAATTTCTGATCGGATAGATCACCAAACTATTTGAGTGGCATTTGTTCATACCTTCACGGAAACAGCTTGCAAACATTTATGCAAAAGAGGGCCTTCACAGTGTGAAGACAAATTATGCCAATTCTTTCCCGAGTAACACATCCTCCGTGATGTCTGAAACTTGGTCTGTAAAACCCTAACTGAAAGTTCTATTTGCAAATAACTTTTGATTCATCCAGTTCCCAATCTCTTTTCCTTCCGCGCCAACAACTGCAAAAACTGAAGGGCAGTAGTTCATGTGCAAATTGCTGCTTTTCTATACATGGCTTCATTTTCCCTTTACTTGTCCTTTGATGCAACTTCCAATGTCGAGTGTGATAGGCCCAAGATTCATGTCCTAAGAACTGTAGATTCAAATGCAAAGGAAGTCTGGGCCCAATTCCATATGTAACTTACAGAGAATCCCTACATCATAGAGATAGTAATGTGTAGTGCTTTCTGCTTCCTGCATGAAACTTTTACTGATCTGAGCTTCGATTTCCCTCTTCTATAGGTACTTAGCATATTCGTTTCTACCTCCTTAGTGCAATTGTTCATATTCTGCTTTGTGTAACAGAGGTTAGGTTATGTACAACTTAATCTCCTCATAAATGAAAACTCTCTGAGAGGCAGTAGTAAGTCTAACTCTTCTCTTTCACATCACTGACTCCTACTCATTTTGAAGGTATCAGCTGATATTTCACAGCTCCAAGGGAAACTACTCTGGTCTTCCCTACACATTCATATTAGGGCAGTGTCCCTATTTGGGGACAGTCTTCCTAGGTAAGTTGCATTGGGAGGAGGGGAGAAGATGGCATCACCATGTATCTGCAGTGATAGACACCCATTGGAAGGGCAAATGTCTTAGTTACCTGTGTGAGGTGACTTGATTGCATGTGAGAAAGGAGACCCAACTTGCCCTGGGGCTGAGCACGCTAAGAGAAGGGCCAGCCTGTGGACCTCAGGCCTCAGCTCTGTTGCTTTCAGAAACCCAAATATTGTGGATGGAAGTTATATCTATAGATTCTTTACTAGAGAGCATTTAGCCACAAAGCTCAACTTTTAGGTAGATGATTATTTTAACGTTTGTAGTTTTTAAAACATTGGTGTTCTGATGGTAGGGAAGGGAATGATGAATTGGTGATGGAATATTCATCAGTGGAATAATGATGGAATTATTTTACTAGAACAGAAACTCTCAAAGAAGGGGCCAAAAGGGCTGGACTCTAGTAATATATAGATTCTGGTATACACATGGATTTGGAATGGTCCATCTGAATTCTCTCTGCGAGTGCTACCTACGTTTTGGGCAGATCTTTGGCGTGTGGGCGGCAGAGGGCTGTGTCAGTGGCCTCGCCTGTTACCTAGTGGCAATCTACATATCATGTCCTCACTGGGTGTCCGTGTTATGAAGAACATTGAGCTATTTGTTGGAGAAATGTCTGTTTAAAAATACTACACATATAAAACATGCCCCAGTGTGCCAGATATTGCCACTGTTTATCTGGCAGCCTCTAGAAGTAGAATTCACATTTATATAGACCATGTGTCTTTCTCGGAAAACATTTCTAATTAGAATGCAGATCATGTTATTCTCAAGACAATCCTATAAAGTGGGGAGGGCAAATATTCCCATTGAACAGAGGAAGACATCAAGAATTGCTGGGGGTGATCAAGCCACTTAGTTACAGGCAAGGGAAAAAAACCAAAGCTCCTTGCCATTGAGTCCCAGGTCACCCCTGACATTTGTCCTTCACGCAGGACATATGCAGCCAGTGCAGGCAGGGCTAACTATAGCATTGCGCTGGAGGGGAGAGGAGAAAAAGGGGGAGGGGGAGAGGCACGGCCTGGAAACGTCCACTGCTAGGGTGAATTTCCAAAGCCTGTGTTAAGACTGCCAGGAGCCACAGCATCTTCATCCTTACCTGCTTCTGTTCAAAGATTTGCCTGTGTTACTCCTCTCCAGCCACTCTGTTTTTAAATTACAGAGCAGTAAAATCAAGAGCAGAGAAATTTGAAAAACAAAACAAAAGAAGAAAACGCTCCTTATCAATCTGGATTCAGACAGAGAAAATAGCAGACACATTATGTGTTTAAATTATGAAGGGTTTTGACATAAGGAATTAGGAGATTGTGCCTCCACCCAGGGCCTCAGCCTCAGCATGGAGTTTGTGATACTCAAGAGCTTGCTGGAAAATTTCTGTGGATCTCAGGAGCATCTAGGTGTCTCCTACTGACTTGCTCATCTGCAGCACCTGTGCCAGGATTCTCGAGTTCACCTGGAAACTGCTCCAAGTACTGCAGATGTCCACACGTTGCCCTGCCCCTGAATTCATACTCCAGTGCCTCTCTTCGGCTGACTCTAACCAGGACTGATTCACTGAAAGCAATTCTGGGAAATGTAGTTCTCTGAGCTGGCTGCGGAGAAGACCTTAGAAGAAGATGGTGGTAATGTTAAAACAGATAATCCGGCACATCTACCATAATCCTACTTTGCCAGCACCTATTACGTGGAGGATCCCATTCCAATTTGTCTGCATATATATTTTGCAAAATAATTGCAGGCCCACTGAACATCCTTGAATTATTTATTCCCTGACGCTTATGCAGTCTTGAAGACATGCCATTGCTGGCTTGCCATATTAAGCATTGGACTTGAAATGTATAAAAGAAAGAAAGCAAAAAACAAAGAGGAAATATGCTATGAAAGTTGCTTGGGGACGATAACCATCCTTTGACCATTGTTGGCATTCTTGCCATTATTTTTTTTGACACAGTTGTTAGATGCTCGTCTTCCTCTCCAACCAGAGGCTTGGTCTGTTTGTGTTTGAAATTGATTGCTGCAACTGTCACAGAGTAATTTATATGGCAACTTATCATAATTAGTTATCGTTTGCAGTTTCCTTAATGTGAGTTGCATTTTATGCTTAGCAATTGATTTTTCTGTATATCTCCATGAAGCAGCTCAATGTGTGCCATCCAAAAAAAAGAAGAAAGAGACAGAAAGAAAAACTGTGGGTGTTTTTTTTTATTTTTTATTTTTTAAGACATTTTTACCCTGAGATATCGTAAAATACATTTTCACAGCAGCCATAAATACAGAGTGTTTTGCTTCAACTCATTAAATCAGACAAAGTGAAATGAATAAAAGGAAAATTAAATGGATGCCCGGGATGAGGAAGCAGTGTAGACAGAGATGTTTGGGATAGGGAGATGCTGGCCAGAAAAACTTCATGCCAGCAAGCGGAAGGCTTTCAGGAGGGCTGAAAGGAAGCTGTGTGATACCTAAACTGTTTGTCACAATTTGTTTTGGGCTTAAAGGATTTGGAGGTAGAGGAGCAGAAAAATGTGGTAGTTTTCCTCACCCATCGTAAGGGTCAGGGTCTGATACCTCTATAACAAAAGACAGATTAGCAAGAGAAAAATGTAGCAGATTTATTTCATCAAAATTTTACATGATTTACACGGGAGTCTTCAGAAATGAAGACCCTAAGACTCTGGGAAAACTGTCTGTTAGGTTTGATGAAGAATGGATAGCCATGTAGAAATGTGGTTAGACAAAGGGTGTGACCTAACGGTAATAGATTGAGTGGGGAAGCCCAGCAAGGCACGTCACCTCAGATTCCTCCTTGTCTCTCACCGTAGCATTCCCTCCTCCTGGGTATGGGGAAGGACCCTTCTGGAATGACGTTCTTCAAGGGAGAAAGGAGACAGTGACATTTCTAGGTTTTATGGCTTGCTTGGGGGGGGGGAGACTGTTTCTAGTTTCTATCATCCCCTTGGGAAGGAGAAATTCTGATTTCTATGGCTCATTTCAGGGGAGAAAGAGGGATAGAGACAGTGGGGCTACAGAAGGCCAGAGAGACCTTGCTTCTGAGGCCTCCCAGTGTCTTTCAGCTCAAAGCAATCAGCATGCCAAGGTGCTGCAATTTGGGGTGTTGTGTTCTGAGCCCTGACAGAAGCAATCTGTCTCTTTTAGCCAATTTTTATTTTCTATTATTTATTTTATTTTTTTTATTTCTACTATCTTGCCATGTCAACACATAGGGAATATGAAAGCTAAGTAGGTTTGATCATTATAAACAGCATCTACACAGAATAATAGCAAAGACTCTGGAAAATGGATGTGTTTTTTAGGCTAGCATAATAGCTCAGTGTCAATGAGTCTTTTTGCCTACTGCCCGCTGGTTCTCATTGACCATCTAAAAAGATGGAATAAACAATCTGACAGTTCTGGCGGCTTTGCCAGGTAGGTCTTACCTGGGATCAGACTCTATGATTAAGGCAGCCTGCTTATAGATTGCCTTTTGTCTTCTGGAATATTTTGATTAGTCTTTTAAGGGAGCTGAGCATCAGATGATTTCTCAAAAAATTGTCACTGATTCATTGAAGGTTCATAGAAGCATGACAGATTCAACTTTCCCCCGTGGAAAGTGTATTGAAAAGTGGTTTTTAAAAAAAGGGAGAAAGAAAAAGAAAAAAGGAAATACAACTTCCTGGTGGCAAGGACATGTTTCATCCGGGGGTCCTGTCAGATCAGAGCATGGCTGTGGCACCCCTCTTTTAGAGCCCTTGCCACCAAGCCCTGGCTGTGTGGGGGAAGAGTGTGTTGGTTCCTTGTGCAGAACTATTATTAGCATTTTCTAATTATGTAAAATGATTTCCTCTGATGACATTTTCAACAGAACCCATTAGTTTAGTTTTCTTTCCTTCATAATGCTTTTATGGGCTTATAATCTTGGTGGAATTCTCAGATGCTGAGAGATGCTAAAGTTTCCTTTATTTTAATCGAGGTGACTAGTGATTTGACAGTAGTGGTTGACAGGTTCATTTTATCTCCATGGCAGTGGGAGTCTATTTTCAGTGTGTGCACCCTGTTCCAAAGTAAAAGGACTTTACTAAGTGCTGAATAAATTGTACTTTCTTTTGATTCCAGACCTTGCTGAAATGGTTTAAAAACTCTGGTCTGGGTCATCAAATTCATCTCCCTGCTACTTTGCAGGGTCAATAGCTTCACTCTGTGCTGAGCCGGGCTGGGTGGATTGGAATGGAGGGTAGTGTAGATTAAAACTTCCGCATATATATAGATAAATGTGCATGTGTGCACTTGCTGTCTGGGAGGGTGGCAGTGATGGAAGAGCAAGCCAAGTGGAATCTGAAGATGGATGAATCTGTTAGACTATTACCAAGACTGGCGTGGAGTTTAGCCAGCAACTTTAAGCAACCTCCTTTAAGCATTTGAAATCCATAGGGGTCCATTTCCTATCCTCTTTCTCCAAGGATGATTTTTCATTTGCCATCTCCAGGATTGCTTTATTTCTGTTCTTGGGGCAGAATTGTGGTGTGCTCATAGACACAGAAGGGCTACGAGTCTGGTTCTTCTGTCCCAGCAGCAAAGCAAGGAGGGAAAAATGGATTCCATTTCTTCCTTGCCCTCCCCATGATAACAAACCGTATGTCTGTAAAATGAGAGATCAGAGAGATAACCCTTCCCCCAAAAGACAGTCCACTTAAAAAATGGTGAAAGCATGCTCCCTCTATCTTAAAAAATGGAAGCCTTGAATTTACAGGGTGGAAGGTTCTAAGTGTGTTAATGTTTTAGAATCACAGGCTGTTTCTTGCCCTTTTTATTACCAGGGAAGAACTCTGGGACATGGTCAAAAATGACAAGGATTGCTTTGAGCACAGTCATTAAAGGATCCCTCCAGCATGTCTTTGTTTAGTACCTAGTGTATACAAAATACATGTTAGGATTTGCGGAGAATTTAGAAATAAAGAGTTATCATTTCTATCTTCCAGTAATTTATGGCTTAATTGAGGAGGTCCCAAAAACAAAGTAATGCCAACCAAACAAGATATTATGTATTATATAATTAAGGGTTGCATTGCATGGTTAAAGCCAGAGGTGCTATAAATATTTAGAAAAGATGGGAATCGGTGAAAGCTAGAATAGTCAGGCATAGCTGTTTGGAGGATGTTGGCTTTGATCTTGAAGAACATGTAGGGCGTGGGTAAGAGGAGTGCAAAAGAAGGGCTTCCCCTAAAAGGGAAACGGGTGTAAAGAAGCAACATGGAGGTAAGAATAAATAGAACTGATTAGAGAAAGGGTTCCCATTCAGAAAAAGTAAAAAAAAAAAAAAAAAAAAAAATTCTTTATGTAGAATGGGTCCATGTTACGGCAGGCCTTGGACAGGCAGAATGGTGTATATGTGATTTAAAACTGTGCTATAGGATTATTAATCTGCAAGCCGTATGCAAGGGGGGCTGGAAAGAGGAGAGCTTGGACTCAAAGAGGCCACAGTGGGATGGGACTGGAGGGAGTTTGTTTCTGTTTTAGAAGGCGTAGATTTTCAGATACTGGGCTCTGTCTGTGATGCCTCCAAAGAGCAGGTTTCTAGCAAAGGTAATTTAGGAAACAGATGGAGAAGACAGCTGGGGCCAGGATAGATGCTGCCAGTGGAGCGGGAGTGCAGGCCACGTAAAGAGAACCTGAAGGCCACCATGGAATTGTCGTTTGAAGTTGCCGATGGTTTTGGTCACCAGGGTTCAGGCATCAGAGAAAAGGGACGGTCAGTGTTTTTCCTCCCAACATTATTCAGAATATTTCTGATGCTGGCTTTAGAAACCTAAACGTGGAGCCCAGGATAATGTTGAAATAATCCAGCATGCCGTGGCATGATGAAGGCCTGGCGTGGCTCGCCAGGGGCACAGAATACGGGAAGGACTACGAGAAACATTCCGTGGCAAACACAATAGACTGAGTGACTGATTGTATTTTGGGATGGAGACAGAGACACAGAAAGCTGTGAGGAAGCCAGCGTGGTGTGTGGGAAGCTGCGGTCTCCGCCTGCTCCCCGACTCGGTTTCTCCGGTGGCAGATTCTCCCCAGCACTCATGCAGAAACCATAATCCGGCCTGTTACATGGAAGACTGCTGGGGTTAATGTAGTGGAGCTCGTGGCAGCGGGAAGAAACATGCAAAAAGCAGGCAAAGCAGCCACAGAAATTTGTTCTCATTCTCATCTTTGGCTTAAAGATGAGCCACATTCTTAAAGATGTGGCTCTTAAAGATGAGCTACATTCTTTCAAAAGCAAATAAGTAGTGCCCAGTGTGTTTTCTTCCTGAATCTTGGGCTTCTGGAAGGGGAGCGACTGGAGGGCAGTGCTCTTGGTCTAAATTGCTCTGCTGAGATCTCCGCCTAGTGTTAACTTCCCAGCCTCAGTTCTTCCGACTCCTTTTGTTTCCCTGTCTCCTGTAGAAAACTTTACCCCTACCCCAGGTTCCTCCTCATGTAGTGGTTTTACAACCTTTTTTTGGAACAAATAAACAAACATCTGGAATCATGTGGTACATTTAATTAAAAAGTTTGCATTTGGCCAGAAATGGTCAAATCATGAAAAATGGCCTGTCGGTGAGCTCAAGAAGGCCAAGTGATGACGTTGTTGGCTGCAAATCGGTTGAAATTGAGCGAGGTGAACACCTGCTCGGTGCAGCCTGCTGTCCTCTGGCTTCCTCCTCCCAGCCATTAATATTTACTGCGGTTCCTTTATCCATTCTAATGAAATTTTTTGGTTGAGGCTGGTCTGGGGAGAGGGTTGTTACTTTTCCAATAACCTTGGATTTGTTGGGATGTGTGTACTTTATAAAGGGTGTGGTATTGGGCTTTTTGGCCTTTTCATTTCCCTTACTCAGAATTCCATATGCTCCAGGTCACTTCAGGGACCTGTTTCTGTTTCTTCAATCAGTCAGTCAACCGTGGTTTTTGTGAGAGCTCCTAAGGTGTGGGACCCTGCACCAGGGTGTGTAGAAGATACAAAAGAAGGTGTGGACTCTGCCTTCAGGAATCCTACAGTCTAATTGGAGACAAAGTCCTACCCGTAGAAAGCAGAGGCCAAGCTAGATGTGTGTGGGCGGAGAAGGGAGAGATCAGTGAAGACAGAAAGATTTGGAGGTGGTCTTGGATGAAGGTGAGAACTGAGTTGAAAGGAACTTTCTCTGGGTGGTTTCCAAGTCTGAAGGAGAATTTGGAGAAAGACCAAATGTAGAAGAAGTTTTTGTCTAATTTCTGGTCATAACCTAGGTGACAGTAGGAGGCAGATAATCTTAAAGCAGGAGTTAGATACGATTAGTTTACATTGCTCATTAGCTTCTCCCCTGCAAGGCATGTCTAGGGCGAAGTAAAATAAAAGTTTTGTTTGCACATTAAGAGGAGAATGTTGAGACAATCTGGCTTTGCAGTGTCTTGCTCCAATATGTCTCCCACATGAGGATTTATACCCAGGATGAGGTTATTCTTAGGACAAAATAACAAGTTTATCTTGTTGCACAGAATGCAAGGGGAGCGGCCAGGGGCTGAAAATACAGCGAGTGCCATTTAGGTTAGATCCAAGGAAAGATTTAGGTTAGATCCAAGGAAAGGGAAAGGTCAGTATTGTTGAACTCAGGTGTGGATTGGCAAGGGAGGTTGGGAAATCGCCATTCCCCAAGGCCTTTTACTGAAGGATATGCTCACCTCTCTCTGAGGGAGCCTGATGGAAGTGAAATGAAACTTACACAACTTTCAAATCCTGACTGGTTTTGGTCCGGGTTCTCTATGTCAATGCCAGTTCAGCGTTTGCATAAAATGAAATCACTTTGACCCTTGCGGACTTCTGCAGGCACAGATAGCTGGAAGATCTCGCTGGAACAACGTTCCAGTGTTGCCAGAGGAGTTCTCAGTCCTTAGCTCGTTATTATTCCTGTGCATCTGTTTCCTTAAATACTCTGCAGAAGCATTAGCATGAAAATAAAAGAGTGTACAGCAACTTGGAATTTTCCGTTTGTAGCTTCCTTAGTCTGTGGGGTCAAAGTTTTGTCCTCAGGGACACTAATGCAAACTCTGCGTGCTGTTCCAGGGCAAATGAGCCTCAACTAAATGACAAGAGGGGGTGGGGAGCCAGGAAAATAATGCAATGCTAATTCCCAAACACAGACTGCCCAGAGGTCCCAATTTAAATTGCCACTTCCCCAGCTCTATTCCCACCCTCCACCAAAGGAAAAAAAAATCCTCTGTTGTTAGGACAGACATCTGTGTGAGAGCAATAAAGCAGTCTTCTCCCTTGTGGATTAGCTCTTTATTCCTTTATTTATCTTGCTATACCTCATCAGTTTCTCCTAAATCAAGGAGAGTCAAAGAGGATAAGATGCAGTCCCTTTTTTGTTTTTGATTAAGGAAACCCGTACTACTATCCTCCTCCACAAATTTTCTTTTCTCAAGAGAGAGCTTTCCTTTTTATGTCTAATTTCTCCCTTTTTTTTCATCTGCTTCCTTGGAATCCCTCAGGAACTTTTACTTTATACAATGTTCAAATCAAATATTCAATGTCCCCTGGAGAGCAGGTTAGGGAGGTCAGTGCATGCTGACATATCTGGGTGATTCCAAAGCACGTGGGGAACTAAGATTGCATAATGAACATATTCCACAGCCTCCATTTCTTCTTCCAAATCCCTAGAAATTTATTAATTCATTCAAGAGATATCTACTGAGCGTGTACTATGTGTGTCAAGCCCCGTTCAAAACATTAGGGATAGAGCCATGCATAAAGCAGACAACATTTCTGCCTTCAAAGAGCTTGCATTCTAATGATAGAGAGGATCACTGAGATAAAAATAAAAGCACCATATAGTATGTTAGAGGTAAGTACTCAGATGAAAACAAAAGCAGGCAAAGGACATGAAGGAGGTGTGTCAGTAGTTTGAGATCTGATAGCCAGAGAAGGCACCACTGAAAAGCTGATGCCGGAGTAATGACCTGAAAGAGGTGAGAAGTGGAGACCTGAGAATACCTGAGAGAAAAGTGATCCAAGCAGAGGAAGGAGCAAGGCCCTGAAGCAGGAGCATTCCTGCATAAACGAAATGCAAAAAAGAAGCCTGCTTGGCTGGGGAAGGCAGTCTAGGGGAAGAGGTGAAGATGAAGCCAGAACAATATCAAGGGCCAGGACTTGTAGGCCATTGTTAAATATTAAACTTAGGAATGTTAAAATTTTAAAGAGTTTTTTCAAGTAGATAGTGATTCATGAATCGGGCAGCCCTAGACTACAAGTGGTTTAGGGATTCACTGAGAGGTTGTAAGGGGAAGTTTTTTGTTTTATCAGGTATTTGCAGAAGAAAGACAAATTATTGCTTAAAGTGGAAATCCCTAGTTAGAGGCTAATTGGCATTTTCTGGTTGATTAAGCTTAAGTTTCATTTTACTGTTTACATTGACATGGATTTCATTTGCTTATGTATGAACCCCAGGTGCTGGAACTGTCCCAGCCTAATGGTCTTTCAGTGGATTATTTTAACCCCACTTACTGTGACTAAGACAGGAAGCTCCTTCAAGGCATTAGCAGAAATGATGGACATGATATGACCCTTCTTCCTATAGAAAAAAACAACAGTAAGCCCCAAAATGATAACTAACTGGAAAAGAAAGAAGAGGTACTATTGTTGATCAGGAAGTATGTAGATTTTTTGCAAGATGTATAGAAAGATAGGATTGAAGAGGTTAATCACAGTCCAGAATAAATGCAACAGAGTTTTAAAATGCAGATGCATGGCCAGGTGCATATCATGCACCTATAATCCAAGCTACTTGGGGAGGCTGAGGCAGGAGGATCATTTAAGCCCAGGAGTTCGAGGCTCTAAGTGTGCTATGATTAAGCGTGTGAATTGCCACTGCACTCTAGCCTGCGCAACATAGTCAGACCCTATTTGATTAACGGATAGATAGAACCAGCTTCAGGAGTTCTTTAAGCATAGGGAAAGCTACTGGGGGGTCTCATTGGGTACAACCACATGGGTCAGCCTATCTGCATACCTGTTCCAGCATCTTTAGTTCTGGCATCAAGCAACAGAGCTATCTCTAAGCCACAGCAGTAAGTATGAGTGACTGAATCAGTGAAATAGGATGGCAAGAGTCGGTACAAATGTAAAAGTTATAATAAATGGGAATGGGCTAAATTAAAAGGTAGAACATTCCCAGATTTAGTAAAAAAGGAAATGTGAAGCAAAATACCTTTTAAAGAAATACATATAATAAAATGACATAGGAAGCTCAAAAATACAGGGATTTGGTGCGGGGGGGAATACTATATACATGCTAAAAGCAAAACCTAGAAATAACAGTATTAATATCATGCAAAATAAGACTAGGATGATTACTGAAATGACAAAAAGGGATATTTAGTATAACTAAGAAGATATAATGGAAAGATATAACAATCATGAATCTTAATGCAACCAGCAACATGGCTTTGAAATTCATAAAACAGGGACTTCTGGAAATACAAGAAAAAAGCCTGACAAAATCACAGTCATAGATGAAGACTTTAGCATGTCTTCTATAGACAGTAACTCCTAAGTGAACAGAAATTTCACAACATATACATTTTGTTAAATAGAAAACAGAGTGACATTATTTTTTTTAAAAGTCACAAAAGTTAGCCACAAACTGTGTCATAAAGAAAAGTATACCATGTCTAGTTCAAATTAACTAATTGTAACTAAGTAACTAAGTGAAATTACGTTCAAAAAGAAATAACTCCTTCCCTTGTCTTCCAACAAAAAGAGGAAAGAGAAAACAATACAGAATTAGAAATACATGAAACTTTGGGTTTATAAGGAAATAACATCCATTATTCTTTAAAAGTAAATGGAAGTGATAACACTGTAGTATATTAAAAACTATGGGATGTAGCCAAAAATGTAATTAAAAGATTTTTCCCCCTAAAAACATAAACTATGAAAAAGGGATAGAAAAAATAAATGAACTCTCTTTTCATATATTCTAATGAAAAAAACAACAAACAAACCCAATGACATATGAAAGGACTTAATAAAATAGAAACAATGTGCAATATATTTTATAATAATACCAACAGATACTCAAAAAAAGGTGAACCTAGAACATCTAAATAAGAAAAAATAGAGATGGACATGTAACATTAGAATAAGGAGATTTTTAAAAAAAACACTACAGAGCTTTGTATCAATAAATTAGAAAGTCTAAGTAAAACAGGCAATTTAAGGCAATTATAGCGACCAATATTGTCTCAAGAAGAAATACAAGTCTAAATAGAGAGAAATAAGACTATAAAAGTAACTGAAAAAATAGCCATATCCCTCAAAGAGGTGACATATCCCATCTTTTATAATTTATTCCAGAAAATAAAAAAGATGGGAAATTACTCATTTTATCTTACTAGGATTCCATAACTGACTTAAACAAGGTGATAAAACACAAGAAAATGAAACTGTAGATCAATTTTTCTTTCAGATGTGAATAAAGGAATCCTCCATGAGAAATTAACAATAAGATTTAGTAATGTATTAAAGAAAATAGTACCTCATGACCAAGTAGGATTTCTGTTATATTGACAGGATAGTTTACTGTTAGAATTTATCAGTATATTTCTCATATTGGCATATTAAAAAGAAAAAGATTATATATGATGATAATGTTACTAGATGCAAAGAGAGAGGGAGACAGAAAGGAAGAGACCTGAGAAATTTAGTAACCATTTCTGGTAAAGTCTCTTAGCAATCAAGGAATAGATGGAAACTTCCCTAACTTGATAAAGAGTATCTACCAAACTACCTACAGCAACCTGCATACCAAAGGAACACAGACTATAAGCATTCCCATTAAAGTCCCAGCACAAGCAGGGAAGGACTATTCTACGTTCCCCTGGTGGCGCTAGCCGAAGAATAAGAATGCAACAACAACAAAAACAAATAGAGCAATAAAGGTTAGGGTAAATGCAGCACTATTTGCAGTCAATATTGTGATTTAGATCAAAGGTCAGCAAACTTTTTCTCTAAAGGACTAGATGATAAATAGTTTAGGCTTTGTGGGCCAGAAGATATCTGTCACAACTACTTAGTTCTGCTCTTAAAACATGACAGAACTAAGACCCATCACATCTGTAATAGAAAAAAAATGTAAATATGCTTATTTCACTTATTTAAAATATTTTCAGATTGGCTTATAAGGCAAAACCCAATTCTCTGTGTTATATAAAAAAACAGATATAAATCGACTTAGAAAAGTTGAAATAATAGGGTCGATGAATATGAACAAAAAGAAAGCAGGGGTTGTAGTCTATGTAGTATATTATTAATAAAAGGTAGAATTCAAGCAGAAGAATAGTAACTAAGATAAAGAAGGGTACTTTGTAATGTAGAAGGGTAAAATTCATAGCTGTAACAGTTACGAATATCCATGTAACAAAATAAAGTGCCAGTATTCATGATGGAGAAACCACAGGCTATGAGAGGAGACATAGATAAACATATAGTCATGGAGACTTTATTTCACCTGTCTCATTTACTGAAAGATCAAATGGGGAAAAAATAAGGATATAAGAAACCTAAATAGCAAAATTATTAAGGTGGATTTGATTAATGTGTATTAAACTCTGTTCCCTAGCAATATAGGATATACTTACGTTTAAGCCAACATAAATGCTCATTGTTATTCTAGTTACAATGGTTGTGTAACAAATTATCTCAATTTAATGGCATGAAAGACTGATTTGCTATGATCACAGATTCTGTGGGTCAGGAATTTCAAGAGAGGATAATAGGAATGATTTATCTCTATAATGTCTGGAGGCTCAATAGAAGTCTTGAAGCCTGGGTGCTACCATTATCTGAACATTCATATACTCATGTTTGGTGGTTGATGATGCCTGTTTGCTAGGGACCCCACTTCCTTTCCATGTGGGCCTCTCCATGTGGTTTCCTTTGTAACCTAGTTTGGGCTTCCTCACAGCATAATAACAAAGTTCCAAGGGCAAGGGTCCCAGGAAAAAGGAAGAGCCAGGCAGAAGTCATATCATCTTGTATGACCTACATCTCTGAAGTCATGCAGCATTACTTTAGACACACTCTGTTTGTCACATAGTCATAAAAGTCTTGCCCTGGTCCAAGGGAAGGGAAAATAGACTCTGCCTTGTGATGTCGAGTGGCAAGATATAGAAGAGCATGAGTGACCAGAAAGACTGCTCTGACCATTTTTGGCAAATATGATCTTCCCAAATAATATACTAGGTCACAAACAAAATTTCAGTAAGTAGAGGTAGTTAAAAAAAAAAAAAACCCTCTCAAGTCGCAATGTAATAAAACCCAGAAATAACAAAATCAGATTGCAGGAAGTTCTTCCACCCAGAATTTTCTGATACTCTTAAACCTCAAGTGAAAGATAACATAACAAGCCCAAACTGTAGAATAGCTAAAGAAGTATAATGATGAGACTATAACCTATTAGAACCTATAGATAAATCTAAGGTAATTATCAGAGGGAAACATACAACTTTAAGTACCTATATTAATTTAATAAAATAAGCAAAAGAATGTAATGGATATATTAACATCTAACTAAAAAAATCAGCTACATAAACCAAAGGAAAGTGGAAGAAAGGAATTTTTAAAGCTAAAAACTAAATAAGTGTCCTAATCAATGAAAAAAAAAAGAGCAAATATACACACTAAAAAAAAAAAAAAAAGAAAAGAAAGAAAGAAAAAGAAAAGCCACAGGAACAAGAGAAAATTCAAAGAATCTTAAGCACCAACTTTGTTCAATCCTGTGTGAATATCTGAAAATCTAGATTAAATGGTTAATTTTCTAGGAAAATATAATTTCCCAAAACTGACTCCAGATGAGATAGAAAATTGAAATAGATTGATTTACCCGGGGAAAATAAAGTTTATGAAGACCTATCACTTCCCCCACAAAAGTACCAAGTCCAGGGTTTTTTCAGGGAAATTTTACCCAACATTAGAAGAGTAGATGATTCAATAGCATTCTGTTAAATGTTTATCAACAGGGTCTTGGCAGGTTACAGGGGAAACACAGCACTGATTTGTAATGTTTGCCAGCTTCTGTACTGGCGTCTCTCATCATGAGAGTACTGGCATACTTTCATCATGACTGATTTCAAGCTACCTTTGTGAGATTACTTAATGTAGAATTGGGAAGAAATGTACACATTGGCTGTTGCATACGATGGAGATGATCTGAATGTTATTTAAACTGTTCCAGAGCATAGATATGGAAGTACTTCCAAATTCCTTTTATGAAGTACTTAAAACCATTATAGAAAAACTAATAAGAATTAAAAAGTAAATAACTATGTACTCATCTCAATTATAAATATAGGTGCAAAAAATTCTAAATAGAAAAATTATAAAGAGTCCAGCAGCATGAACAGTAGAGTAAAACATCATGAACAAGTAAGATGTGTTCCAAGTAGAAAATGAAATTGCAATATTGGGATATCCATTTGTTTATTTAATCTTTTTAATAGATCTATGGATGAAAACTGTAATTCCATGGATGTCAAAAAGGCTTTGACCAAAAATTCAAATACCATTCTTGATAAACAGCATACAAAAGTAGATGTATATTAGTATTTCCCGATTATGATAAAATGCATCTATCTCAGTCTAAAAGCCAACATTGAACTTAGAGGTATTCCTGTGAAAGTAAGGATAAGACAATATTAATTAATGTTTTACTAGAAATACTAACCAATGCAATTAGACAAGAGAACAAAATTATAGGCATGAAAATGAAAAGTGTATGGTAAAACTATTACATTTACAGATGATTTGATTTGACACTTTGGAGTTTAAGAAAACCGACTGAAAAACTAACAAATAATTCAATGAAGAAGTAAGCTGTAAAGTTAATATATAAAAATCATTAGTCTTTTTATATTAAAACAAAAGCCCTTTAGAAAGTATTTTGACTGAAAGACCCCACTAATAAAATCAACATATGACAATAAATTGTGAATATTATAATCACATATTAACAAAAATATATAATATCTTAAAGAAAATAACTTAAAAACCCTCTAGAAGGTCGCACAAAAGAATACCTGATAATATGAAGAGACGTATCGTATTTTACAGGAAAAATCAAGGTCATAAATATGTTAATTACCTCTTTTTAGTTTATAACTTCATTATGAAATCATATTACAATTGAAAACTTTTTTTAAAAAAACTAGTAAAACTGAATCTAAAATAAATAAGCAAAAATAATAACTGGGATCATTCTGAAAAATATTTATAATGAGGGGAAATTAGCCTTACTGAATGCCAAATGTATTATAAAGCTTCAATAATTAAAGCAATGTGGTAGAGGCACAGGAGTTGCTAGACCAATAAACTGTGAGGTCCAGAACTAGACTCAAGTACACATGGGAATTTAGTATATGATAAAGTGATATCTCAAACTGCTAGGGAAAAATGGACTATTTAATATATAATTTTAGAGTAAATCCATAGGTATTTAGAAAAATTGGATTCATACCTCATACCTTATAGCAGGATAGATTTCAAATGGATTAAAATTTTAAATGGAAAAGTAAAAGGAATCATAAAAGTGCTAAAAGAAAACATAAGAGAATTCAGAAATCCTGATTAAAAAACAAAAATTGATAAATCTGACTTTATTATAAATACTCTTGACTTAATTAAAAAACAAAATGCTTTTACACAGAAAAGTAAAAGCTTTTAAGCACAGTAAAAGATGAAGAGTGAACTTAAAAAGTATTTGGAGGCTGAGAGCGGTGGCTCACACCTGTAATCCCAGCACTTTGGGAGGCTGAAGTGGGAGGATTGCTTCAAGCCAGGAGTTCAAGACCAGCCTGGGCAACACAGCGAGACTCTGTCTCTACAAAAAATAAAAAAAAAAATTGAGCTGGGTATGGTGGCATGCACCTGCAGTCATAGCTACATGGTAGGCTGAGGCAGAAGGGTCATTTGAGTCCAGAAGTTTAAGGTTGCAGTGATCTATGATCAGGCCACTGCACTCTAGCCTGGGCAACAGAGCAAGACCGTGTGTCTTATAAAAAGCATTTGGATATTTTATCATAGACAATGATACATGATATATATTTCTAATTTATATGAAGAAGTTCCTAGAAATCTTCAATAAAGTGATTAATAACTCGGTATGAAAATAGACCAGAAATTATTTCCCAGTAATAGAAATACTTGCATATGTGTAAAATATATAATTACAATAGCATTTGTTGTAGAGTAGATATTACTAGCTAAGCACTGAAAACAGCCAAATATCTATTATTAATAATTGAGAAATGATTAAATAAATTATGAGATGCCCAATCTCTGGAATATTGTGTCCCTATCAAAAGAATGAGAAAGCTCTCTACATACTTATTTGAGAGCTGCAAAGTATATATTGTTGAGGGAATAAAACAAGGTGTGGAACAGTATGTATACTGTATTACTATTTATGCATAAAGGGTAGAATAGGAATCTATGTTTATGAAAAAATTCTGAAGGATGCATGATAACAGTGACTGTGGATGGAAGAACTAGGCATGGGGGAAGATTAGGGTGGGAGAAAGACTGTTCACTGTACACCTGTATCTATTTTAAAATTTTGGACCATGTTCAAAAATAAACAAATTGAATTTAAAAGACCGAAGTAAAATTCATATGCCCCATAACACATGTCCAAAGGGAAGTATGCAGAACAATATTTATTATAGCATTTTTCTAGTAGTTAAGCAAATACTATTTGTCTATTAGGAAAGAAGTTATGAAAGTATGGTACATTTGTAATATTGAGTACTCTGCAGCAGTTAAAAAAAGGTTGAGGTAACTAAGACACCAACACAGATCTTCAAGACTTATTTTTGAGCAAAAAACAATTTGAGTACAAAAGATTTGCACACTGTGACCGAGTGTATGTATTTATATTTAAGAATACAGCATTACACAACACATTTATGTATTTAAAAGCACAGAATTATACACACACACACAACACACCGCTATGAATACATAGAAACAGTTTTGGACGGATAGACACAAGACCCCTAACAGTAGTTACTTCTGGGGGAAGACCCAGATTGGAGGGGGAAAGAGTAGAAGAGGGTGGAAAAGAACTTGAGCTTTTTCAGTATTTGAATTTTTATAAAAATATACTAATATTTTACCCATGTACTACTAATAATAATAAAAAGTCCCAAAGAAGGTGATAGCTTTGGGTGATTTACAACTATTTTGGAGACTTTACAAGTTTGTTTCCCCAAGGCCCAGAGATACAGAAATTGTTTCTGTAAAAACATCCCTTTTCTTCAAATTGAAATGTATCAGTGTTGAGAATCCACAATTAACTTTCTGTATTCTGTCGCTGTTGAGGAATGGGGCATTCACATGAATCAAATATTCTAGTTAATAAAGAAATACAGATAAAAATGCAGAGGTACATGCATGTATTGTGTAGCTTCCTGATTTACCGAGAATGGAAAGGAAGACATTGGCATTAATAATATTAATAGCTGCTATTCTGAGTCAATTCTTTAGAGCCAGGCACTGTGCTGGTATCTTACATATGTTTGTGATCTCATTTAATCCTGGAAACATCTTGTAAAGGTGGATATTATCCCCATTTTATAAATGAGGAAATTGAAGCTTAGAAAAATATTATGTAGTTTGCCCAAGGTCCTAGTGCTAATAAGTATCCTTCATGACATTCAAAACCAGATCTCTCTAACACTGAGACCTGTGTTCTTTCCTCTGTTCCATGCCCCAAATAAAATATACTTAACAGTATAACTACACTGAATAAATTTTAATCTGTTTCTTGATGATTCAAGAAAGCACTTCTGGCTTTTTCAGTGTTTGAGGACTCCTGTTATGAGCATCAATGACCAGAGTGCTATTGAAGCCTGGGAATTGTGGTTACCTGGAAATATCTAGTTGAAAGAAAGCAGAGCAATATCGCATTGACAGAATTTAGTCCTTTTATTGCAGATTAATGTGTGCTTTTTGCATAGCCCCTTTACTCATTGATCTGCATATTCTGATGGCCTTTATCCCCTATATACTGATTCAAAATGTTCTGTCTTTATCAGTCCTTTTGTGTAAGCCCTGTATCTCTATTTATAGTTCTAAAAAGATTGTTTAGATACATGTTGCACTTTTTCCTGACATTGGAATCTCATAGTGAAAGGTCTTATCTCTATAGCCCGAATTAACACGAACAGAATTTAGGTGCACTATACCAATGGCTTCACAGACGACCCCTTTGGTTACAGATTATAAATGCCGTTTAGAGAAGGCACAAGATGGCTCCTGAGTGTCTAGTAAACTTCATCAACCACCTGAGAGATACCTCTGTGTTACTGCATAAAATGGAAATAAAGAATGGCAAATAACCCATTGACTATGCACTTTCTCACCCGCTGAGAGCAAAACGCAATCCAATGCAATTTTAGTACTTACATGCCTCTGGGGAAAATAGACCCCTAAAAATCACCGAATGCAGCACTGGAAAAATTCCTTAAGTTTGTGCTATGCTTGGTGTTATAAAACCCAAGGAATCTTAGATGTTCTCCTTGAGTAAAATGGACTGGTAATTTTGTTCTGTTATATTATCCACCAAGCATAATGATAATGGGTCACATGCAATTTAGGAAAAAATTAAGTCTAATAAGAAAAACCTCTAATAAATACTAACAGCATCTTATTGGTATTGTCGTTGGTCTAACCCTTCTATTAACATTTGTTTTTTTACATATTAAATGATCTGTAATATGTTGAAAATGAAGAAGACAGTAAAAATTAAAACAAGCATTCTAATAATATATGCATTGTACAAATGTTTGCCTGCCTCTTTCCTCAGGCAAGAACCAGGAGGTATGGCACATACAAGGGAGTGGTGCTAGGATGTAGCAGGAGATTTTTGATTTTAGATATGCTGCTCAGTACAAATGTTCAGTATATGGGGTGGATCCCATCATTAACCAGGAATGCAACTGATTCAATGAAAAACAGAGATTGAAAATCACAGTGCAGCTCTGAGGAAAGTGCCGTTATCCCCTCCAATCAGGCTGTTTCTGGGCCACTGGAGAGGGTGAGAAGGCTTAGGGAAGCTCTGGTACCCCACGCTAAGGGTTTGGGGGTTCCTGTGCAGTGTCCGCTAACCGTCAGGGCCAATGTGGTAGGTGGCGTGGGCTAGAGGGATATATTCCGGAAGCTGTCATCATTAGGTGTGTGTTTCTCAAGCCTTCATAAAGAATCTCTTAGGGAACATTGATAAAGTAAAAGTGCTTAGGCACCTGTTTCCAAGGATTCTGATTCAATGGGCCTGTGGTGACACCATGGCATCTGTTATTTTTAATGAGCTCTTCCAGTGATTCCTCTGCACACAGAAATTTAAAGACCGCTGCATTAAATGATATTGACAGAGAGCTTCTTTCCCCTAGTCCTTTTGGCCATGAGATTTGGGAGAATAGCAACTATTTCCAAACCCTACTGACTAATGGCAACCACAAATGTCTTGCCATGTCAGGCCCTCCATAGTTTCTGAGAAGGACTGAGCAATCTTCAGGAGGCTAAATTAGTGTTAAGTATTTGCTGTGTAAGGCACTGTACTAAGTGCAGAAATGGCAAAGGTCCCTGCCTCAGGGAACTTACAGTTTAGGAGGAGCTATTATATTAGATGGAAACTCAAATACATGCAACAAAGTGTTATGAGTGCTGTGAAACACCATTTGTGGAGGAGGTTGGGGACAAATGGGATTTGGTTATTAGGTAGAGAGTTGCCTAAGTCAATGTGAGGCTTGAGCTAAGGGGTGGCAGTGGGTATAGAGAAGGGGACATGACAGGGGTGGTGTTGAGAAGGTTAAATACTTGGATGGTGTCCACAGATTGGTTGTAAATGGTGACTAGGAGGGAAGGGCACGAGGTGACTCCCAGGTTTGTGAATACCTTTGTGGAATGTGGAGCCATTTCATGAGGAATGGCATTTGGGAGGAACAGATCTGAAGAGACATGCTGAGTGTGGAGTATCTATGGCTGTAAATGGAGATGCTTTAGTCACAGGTCAGCTGACTTTTACTGTAAATGGCCACACAGTAAACATTTTTGCCTTGCAGCCAGTCTGTCCTGCCTGCGACTACTTAATCTTGTCATTGTAGAGAGAAAGCATTCACCGACGATATGTAAGCAAATGTGCATAACTATGTTCCCATAAAACTTTATTTAGGCAAATAGGTCGTGGGCCAGATTTGGCCCATGGGACCTAGCTTGCCACTCCTGCTGTATGCGTAAGTATGGGTAGCAGATAGAAATAGAAATATAGATATGTTGTCTGTGTACATAGTATCTTTCTTTGTAAACATGGAATCATACTCTATACAAACACTGCATTTTATGATGATTTTGAACAAAGAATTTCTTTTCAAACTATCTTAATGATTGTCTATGAAGAAAAAAATTTGGAAATGTAAATCAAAACAACAAAAGATACTTTTTACTTGCTGGTTAAGCAAAATTTAAAAATCTGGTGATACCAAGTGCTAGCAAAGTTGGAGAGCAACAAAAACATAAAAGCTGTTTTGGTAGAAATGTGAACTCATCTGTGTTGGAAAACAATTCATTATTTTTTAGTGAATTTGAATATATGTCAAAGTTAACATCTAGAAATTCCACTCCTAGGACTCTAACCCATGAAAAGTTATTGTACATGCTGAGATCAATATGAACTCTATTTGTAGCATAGTTTATAACAGCAAAAAAAAAAAAAAAAAAAACACAAACAGACAAAAGAAACTGGAAACAACCCAAATGATTCATCAAATAAAATAGAACGACATTTAACATGGATAAATCTGTAAAATCTGGAGAAAAAGAAACTCACTGAATGATACCATACAATATCATTTACATAAAAGTTTGAAAATACAAAATAAAACACCATTTTTAAAAGGTCCTTACATTTTGTGGCAAAATTATGAAGACAACCATGGGAATGAAAAACTCAAAATGCAAGTAGATGGAAGCAAAAAAAAATCTGATAGGAACAACCAAAGGGATTTATTTATTTCTAAGCTAGGCAATATGTATACAGATATTTTAAGAATTACTGTCCTCAACATTTTACAGGTTATATTTATTCCTTTGTAATGAAACATGCCTTGCATGATAATGAAAAATAAAATAAAACCGAAGTCTCACTGCATTACCAATTTTATATTTTCAAGAAATAATTAACTCAAGGTTATTCTTTTTTAAAAAAAAAAAAAAAGAAATGTTCATTTTGGGGACTTTTTGTCCGACTTGGTTTCTTTCCAGTCGCGTCACGTCTCCCTGTGACAGAGAGTCAGCTGGCTTCCAGTATTTCATCTGGGCAGGAGGCAGTGGGGACTTAGGAGTATCTTAGAGGAGGCAGGAACACCAGGAAGGGACTGACATGGCTGGCATAGGGTCATTTGAGTTCCCCATCTTAAGGAGAACAAGCATTGTCTTTGGCATAGGACAGAATGTGGTCCACATCCTTCCTGTCACTCAGAAAGTAATTCCATTGCTGTCTTTATATTATCCCCAGTCATCTGGGGTTGCAGGGACACTGTGTAGTGGTTTTGTGGTGTGGGGCTATTGCTACATAATTTTTTATTTTTTGAATATCACTGTGTAGTGTCATGATTATAAGGCTTGGAAGAAGATAAACTCTCTGTCCATTCCGAGTATAAATGGGCACTTGAGATGAAACCACCTCGTTAATTTCCCCTTGTTGCTAGAGTAGAATCTGAATCCAAACCACAACACAACCTAGCCCCTAAATCTCTATTAAAAACCACCTTGGGTAGTCTGGTAAAGCTTTATTTAAAGTCAGCAGAGAATTATAAAGTCAAAAGTGAAAAATGGTACAACAAGAAAGAATCATAAAAAAATACTAGATCAGTTAAATGTAGTCAAAGGCAATTTAGTGTGTTCTGGCACCAGCACTTATAGATGCAAAGAATGTGATGTGTCAGGGGTTGGCAAGAGCATGTAGGAAATGCAGAATGAAGGATGCAGCTCCACGAGGTGACTCCGGAGCAGCCACACATGGCAGTGGAGGATACATTAGCTGTCTTGCTGTTGCACCAGGAATTTCAGGGAAAATATTCTAATTTCCCCAGTCTGACATCTTCTGTTCTTTTTTCCTTGATGTAGTATATTTTTAAAATTAGAATTATTTCTTTAATAGAGATAAGCTCACATAGAGGCTGCAGAACTTGGGTCAGGCCAGGAAGGTGGGTAACCTTGCCAGTACTTTTTAGAATCCTAGTATTCCAGTTTTCTGAGGTTGCCACGTCGATCTGCCTTTTCCTAACCATGGTCCAAACTGTGACTGTTTCTACCTCATCTTCGTCAATCCTCTAGTGTCACATTAGCCAGTATTAGCAGATTGATCAGTAATAAATGCAGCTACCGTTATTATGCACCTACCCTTTTCTGGGCACTGTGCTAGTGCCTGCATGTGCATTATTTCACAAATCCTCAAAAAAAAAAAAAAATCCTAGAGGTAGATCTTATTATCATGCTGATTTTACAGATGAGGACAACGAAGGCTTGGAGACTTAGAAGTCATTTGAGGTTACACATGGAGTAGCAGAAATGGGACTCACCAGGCCTGACTCCTGTGCAGGTGCTATTTGAGAAGAGTTGGTTCTCTAACCTCAGCAGCAGCAGGGGGAGGATGCCATACCCCTATATGACAGAGGACAGGGTAGTATAGTGCTAAGAGCATAAGACTGAAACCTGCATTTGAATCCTGGTATTGCCACTTACTGGCTTTGTGACTCTGGACAAGTTACTTGACCACTCTGTGTCTCCCTTTCTGTAAAATGGGGATAATAATAATACTACCTTAGTAGGGTTGTTGTGAGGATTGTATAAATTGCTGTAAGTAAAGTGCTTCAAAGAGTTACTGGGGAAGTGCTATCCCCTAGTCCCCCCTTATTTGTGGGGCATATGTTTCAAGACCCCTGGTGAATGCCTGAAACCATGGATAGTACCATATACTGTATTATGTTTTTTCCTATACATATATACCTGTGATAAAGTTTAATTTTAAAATTAGGCATAGTGCCAGCATCACTAGTCTTGCACTTTGGGGCTATTACTAAGTAAAATAAGGGTTTTACTTAATAAAGTAAAGGGTAAGGGTTTACAAGCACTGGGAGATCGCGACGGTCAATCTGATAACTGAGACAGCTGCTAAGCAACTGAGGGGTGGGTAGTGGGTACAGCATGGACATGCTGGATGAAGGCGTGATTCACGTCCCGGGCAGGATGGAGCAGGACAGCGCGAGATTTCATCAGACTACTCATAATGGCATGTAATTTAAAACTCACGACTTGTTTATTTCTGGAATTTTCCATTTAATATTTTAATGGGTGCTTGCGGTGACTGAAACCATAGAAAGCGAAAGCACAAATAAGGGCGGACTACTGTATACGTGTTGCTGCTGCTATTATTATTGTTATCAATGTTGTTGTTTTTATTAATATCTCCTGAAGGTAGGGTGCCTTCCCTGAAAGAAGTGGTTGTGGATGGAATTGGAGCAGGGAGGTGGAAGGGTGGTAAGTCAGTGCAGGTCAGTGGAGAGGATGTTCTTAGACATGCCACTGAGTGTACCCTTCAAATCCTACTATAGTGGGGGCCATAGCCACTGTTGGCAAACCAGTTTGTCCAAAATGAAGCATTTGTAAAGATCAGATGAGGAAACTGATTTCCTTGGTTACTTTCTCCTTGAGTACTTCCATATTCAAAATCGGGTTTGGGATCCCCACCTTTCTCTCCTATCTACGAATTCACCTCCAGGAGAAAGGGAAAGAGATTTGGAGACTTCCTTTGGTTCTAGCAGGTCTCATCAGAGTCTCGACTGCAGATTCAAGAGGAGTGATTGGTTTACTGTAAATGCTTTGGAAGATCTGAAAGAGATTAGAGAAACCTATTCCAGAGGATAAAGGCAGAACGAGAGGGAACCATTAATCTCATGGACATTCAATTCCCTAAGAACTTTTTTGGGATGGCCCCGAAACAAGCCAGGCCATATGCTGTCCATTTGCAGTCCTCTGAGCTGTGAACTTTTTTTTTTTCCTTTTCCTGACAGATCGAGGCCAATGCCATTGCCTCATTTAGGATGGTTCTTAAACTTGAAAAGGAACTGAAAGGTTGAGACATATATGCAGAGTCAACACAGATGATTTGACTAAAGTAGTCCTGACAAACACCAGGGCTCTCCTGATTGTCAGAAACAGTCTGATGATGACATGTTCGAAGCTCCCCAGACTAGCTTGCATTTTGGTAAATATGTACAATCAGGGAAGATAGAATTATGCTGTGGGGAGTTTTGAGATGCGAAGAGAACAAGTTAATTGTTCAGCCTCAACTGAGACCTTTTGCTCAAGTCATTAATCACAGCGCACAGTCTGGAGCCTTGGCCACGGAGCTCGATTCTTCAGGCTGCCTTCCTGCTCCAGATGAAGGCTCGTTCCAGGTGCTGGCCATTTGTGTTTTCCTCCAATTGGGCTGATTTATGGACCCGGAGATGTTTCCTGGTTTTTCCAAATTCTGTTCCATTACTTTGTAATAAAGGGGACATGTGATTTCTGGCTTTTTGCAGATTCTCAGTTTTAATATTCCTAATACCAAAGATTTTTAAAATTAGTCTGTGGTCTGCTTTCTGTGATCTGGAGGATAGAAATGCTGTTCTGTGTTTTGAGTATCAAAGTTAAGACTTTAGGGACTCTTATTTCAATACCCTTGGGCTGGAGTTGAAGTTGCAGAAGTCCCGGGCAGGAACCTTTGTTCCTGCTTTCAATGTCCCAATGCAAATGAGGGCTTGAGAAGCCCTTGTGACTTCTCAGTCACCTGCACTACAGCTCAGTGCAGGTGTCGGAGTCATCCCCGTTCCACACTGACACACATGGTTTGGGATATAATATTAAAAGGCTTTCCACACTTGGGCTAGGTCTCCAGTGACAGTGTAAGCCAATATTGGAGACTTTAAAAGAGAATCTGAGTGTCAAAGGAGGACATTGTGCATATAGAGGCTGAACAGGTTGTGCCAAGTGTTACCTGTTTACCTGAAAGGCAAGCCAGATCAGAGTTGATAAAGGGCAACAGATCCCTTGGGAGTCTTCCCAAGTGGTAGAAATGTGTCACAGGAAAGTAATTGGAAATTGATATTTGGCATATCTTTGGGTTGCTTTTTATTCCTGATAACAGCAATGGGTTTGGCCAAGAGTCACTGGTGACTAATGCATCAAATCCTGCGATCCATTGCTGAAACAGAATCTTCTCTTTGTTGAAAGTAACCAGCTGCTTTCTGATCCTCTGCCTCCTAGTTAGCACTTCAAGTGTAGAGGCCCATGGCCTTAATTTAGTTGAAATGAGTGGTGAAAACAGTGAATTCTGCCTTAAAAAAAAACCCAAACAACTGTCCGTACTTCTTTTATTGATACATAATAATTGTACGTATTTATGGGGTACATGTGATATTTTGATACAATGTGTAATGAACAAATCAGGGTGTTTAGGATATTCATCCTCTCAAATATTTATCGTTTCCGTGTGTTGAGAATGTTTGAAGTCTTCCCTTCTAGCTACTTTGAAATATAAAATAGATTATTGTTAACTATAGTCAGCCTTACTGTGCTGACTACAGAATTATTCTATAACTAAACACTAGAACTTATTCTTTCTATGTAAACACATGTTTCTAAACAATAGCTAACCTTTCTTCATCCCCCTGTCCCCTATCAATTCTGCCTGTTGATAATTCTTTGAAACAAAATCATCACTGGCAATGGAGTGCTGTCCTTAAAATTCAACTCATTTCAACCGGTACTTGTTCAGAGCCTGCTATGGGCTTTATATGGTGTGCTATGGGGACATGCAAAATAAATATCAAACATGGTCTTTGCCCTTGAGGAGCTTATGGGCTCATAGGAAGGATGATGTGTTTATGAAACACATTTTATATGGAAAGATAAGATATCATGTATGTGCCAAAGTGAGTAGAACTGGGAATAAGTATACCAGAGAGTAAGAAAAATGAGAGTAGGGTGGACTGGAGTTGTCAGGGAAGGCTTTATGGATGAGGTGGGACAAAGACACCAATATCCTAAACCCAGAACTCTCCCTTAAAGAAATTGTAAGAAGCACAGCATCAGGTTACCAAGAAATTATGGAGTCCCCTTTAAGTGAAAGTAAATTTTTTCAATATGAGAATGGATTCAGTTCAATAGATATTTACTGAGTACACGCTGTGTGCCAACAGCTACATCTGAGGAGGTCGGGGAAGAATAACGCATACAGAGGACGCGTGTGGGTAGATCTCAGATGCTAACTTCTCTTACATATGTAGTTAAAGTTACTCCTGGTCTGTTGATTCCAAACTCTATTATTTTTACCACTTACCATTCAACCTCTCAAAAAGATCTTCTCATCCACGATGTATTTAGGTTGAGGAGCTGACCTTATTTCTTTGTGTAGTGGAAGAATGGCATGTCCAACTTCATAAATCCTGTACAGTGTAGAGTTGCATGCATGCTGATTGTGCAAAAAAGGGACATGGAATTAGCATTGAATGCAGGCCTAAATTATTGGGTTAGGGAGTATTTGGAATAGCATTAGAAAAGTCTGAACCTGGTCCAAATTCAGGGCTGTAAGTGAAGCCCAAGTTCTCTGAAGATCAATCTTTTCTTGGAATTTCCATTATTCTCCTTGACAGCTGATTTGGAAACCAGTTAGAAGGGTCTCCCACTATTAGAGGTGAGACAGTCTTGCACTGGGCTTTGTCATTTGAAAAGTTTTAAATTGGCATCACCCAGATAATTGGATAATTCACTAAAATCTAGAATCTGTTGTATTCCTCCTTGCAAAATGAGGAAAACCATTATTTGTTCATTTCTTAAGATACAGGTATATAGCTGGGAAGTTGCAAATTGTTTTAGAAAGAAAAGACGTCAGGATGATGATGATGGTGGTGGTGGTGATGGTGGTCATCATGGACATGGTTGCCATTATTCCAAATATCCACATAATTTTTAAATAATATAACCACAGAACTCTAGTAAACCCTAGAAAGAAGCTGAGATATCAAGCGTTATAGCACAGAGGTGTCAGAGTTTATTTAGCTAAGCAATACCAGAAGAGGACTAGAAAATCCCCCTTCTAGCTAGCAATCATTTGTATACCACAATGAGACTCCTACTTAGTAACCTCTGCATTTCTGCCACCCATGTGACTACTTTCTGTAGCTAATTTAGGTATCAAATTCAAATGGAATTTTGAGAAAACTTTGTATTTTTTTTTTTTTAATCTGGAGGGATTTGTGGAAAGAAAACTAGAAGAAATTTAAAAGCACTCCTGATTCCTGACATTTTCCTTAGTATTCAATTACTCTCTTAGTCTAAAAGGTTCATCTTGGCCTCCATGGGTGACGCATAGACATGTGGTTGCTCACTCATATGCATGCATGTGTATGTATTGATATGCATTCCTCTTCATCATCTGTAGGCATTTTACAAATAATGGCTTGTGTGTGTGTTTTTTATCATCTTATTTTTTAAATGAAAATGACAACTTGAAAATTCTTTGCAGAAATAGTTCTTTTATAGCAAAGAAATTCCAGCATGTGTCCCAGGGTCATCTTCGGGTCACATAATTCCACGGAGGAGTTGGCATGGGGAGCGTATGGCTTTGGAATTATTGTCCTTCCATCCTGTGGCAGGTGGGCACAGTTGGTAACAAAGAAGGTTAGTAGATAGAGAACTAGTGACATACAGAGTCAAATGAGGAAGAAACAAGATTAAGAGTACAAGCCACAAAATTGGCAAGGCATAGAAACAGAGAAGGGGAGATATGAATACCCTCCACCCCTTTTCCCATCTCTTTCTCCTCTGTGAAGGAGAGGGTGTGGATGGGATTAAGAGAGTATAAAAAGGAGCTTGGACTTGGGGGTTGGAACTCTTGTTTTTGACAAAGCTGTCTTGGAAATTTTCTTCTTGAATAGAGCCAGGAGGATCAGAGTGGAGCTCAGAAGAGAGGAGTAAGACCATTCACGCTTGATCCAGGCTTTGGGCTTAAGGGTGAGAAAATACTACAGGGTTTCCATAAACCAAGGGGTTCAAGTTGGCAGGATGGAAATCTGACCTAGGCTCCATTCACCAAACTGTGTGTAGGTGCATCTACCCAGATTCATCCAAAGCACTGTCTAGAATAGCATAGTTCCTGGATAGGGGAAATTTAAGCTTCCTTCTAGGTTGTCTAAGCTTGTTCACATACCTAGTAAAGGAAGCAGATATTCAGAGCTGAAGTTTCTCAGCAAAGCACCTCATATTGTGCTTCCTTTTAGATAGCTGAGCACGAGCAGTGAGGGGGCATGTTGGCCTACAGTGGGCCAGTGGCAGAGACCACCTTCTCCAGTGGACAGAGTAAATGTAAAAAGGAAATGGCCAAAGGGTTCCTTGATTTCACTCTATTGAAAAGGCAGTCACATAGCCAAAGGCCTATAGACCCAAATTTCCATCTTTTCTCACCTCCAGTCTTCTTTTAGTAAGGCTATGAGCAAGCCTTCCCTATCTGTAAACTCCTTACCATGATTATTGTATAGATCCTTATGCCAGGTACCATGGAGGAGTGAGGCCTCTGGACTAACCTTTTGACTTTGAGGAGCTCACAGGCCATTGTGAAAACAGAAAATACAAGCACAATCTTAGTAACTGAGGTGCGTACAAAGCCTGTCTGACAACAGGTAGAGGGCCTTGAAAAATCAGAGATCACCGTCACATATGGGGAAGTCCTCCCACCTTCACCTAAGTGGTTGTTTTTTCTTGCTGAAGAATGAAAACAGTATATGGCCTAAAGCAAGCTGAAAGCAAATCCCTTGGCTTTATTGATTCCATGACTGTAGTGTGTGGTGGCAGTGTTAGTAAAGACCCCAGCAGTCCTCATAGGAGAAATACAAGTAATGAGGCAATGAAATATTCATTTACTGGCTTTACATTCTTTTAGAAATAACATGATTTACAAAAGAACACCACATCATAATTGTCAGCCAAGATGTCATTTTAAATTTAGGATGTCCAGAAACAAAGGGACATTATATTCTTTGTTCTTGGAGTACCACAGGTGTCAAATTATGCACAGGTTTCCTCTTGGCTTGGCGTGCTTGCAAGCCTAGGGGCAACCAAACACAGGTTTCAGAAAAGTGATGCCGCTGGTGATGTTCTTACCTGAACATCTCCCTGAAGCTACAGGAGAGAGCATGGGCCTCCTAGCTTCCCTGCATTCTCATAGAGCAAGAGCCAGGAGGCGTGGTGTCTTGCAAATGGTTAGAGGCACGGGGTATACTGTCCTCAGCTTCATCAAGGGAGCTGAACAAAAGCACCACGACAATGCTGGTGAAATAATTCATAACTCTGGTTTTATCTGCACATCAACATATGCTAAAAGATGCTCAGTGCAAAGCATGAATATCTGATTAATATAACATCAGGCATCTGGACCAGAGAGCAGTGGAATGCGGGGGCTTGAGTAGGACTTAAATGTCTGTCTCACTGCAGCTGTCTGGGTGAACATAGTAGGCATTGGAAATATCTGTTGGTTATATTTTCTTTGATTTGAATAACTCTGTTGCTTAGTTTTGAGCCCAGATGTTTGGCATCCAGCCAGAGTTACGTGCTTTACTCCTGTTGTCAATCTCATCACCACAGAGATGTTCGGCAAGGGACAGCATTCCTCCAGCCTCCGCTGTGAGGCCTCTTGTCACCGCTCTCAGCCCATCCACTTTGGCTCCTGTGACTGTAGGCCACAGAACACGTTGCAGGTGGCCCACAGCGCTAGCTAGGTGCAAAAACTGCCCTCCACACCATTTTGTCATTGCGGTTGTATCTGAAAGCAGAGAACATTGGAGTCTCAACTAACAGACCAGACTAGTGCTGGTGACGGGGACTTGAGCAGCCATCTGTTCATTCATTCCGCTGGTCATTGAAAAAGTGCTGAGAAAAGTCTTATTAGTCCATAGCACCTCCCTGAAACTGGAGAAAGAAATATGAGAAGACCTGTGGTAGGGGAGGGAGGGAGAAAATTAAAATGTGAGTAAGAATATTAGACATTCATTAACTTCTAGGGAACAAGAAAAGACAGGGTAGTTATAGGAAAGGGTCCTTACTGGTGACATCAGTGCTGATGGCATCCACTACAGAGGGGAGGGGAAACTGTATGGTAGAGTGACAGATAGATCTGAAACACGGACTTGGATCTAGTATGCTGTCTCATAACACCAGCACGTGGACTTATGCCCAAGCTCCCATTTCCTCCACTGTAAAATAAAGCCAACGAACCAGGATGCTTTCTGTGTTCTTCAGTACTGTCCTTGTGTGACCTTTGCTCTGATCAGGAATTGAAGAGATCCTCATTTCCCATAGTTTAATTTCCCCCAAGGACCTAGAACTCTGGCCACTTTCATAGAAGATCAAGTAGACTTCTCATAGTCTAAGGGCCTTAGAAATCAATGATAGTGGAAGAAGGCATAGATGGATCCCTTAATATCTTGGTGAGAAGATAGTGGCATTTGAAAGTATTATGAAATTCCATTTTGGATAATAGTATAAAGGTTTGCTAAGGATGGGAGTAGAGCTCTGGTTCAAAATGAAGCAGAAGCAAGTTTTACTTTTCCTCATCTATCATTGTTTTTGATTCAGTTAATTATCTCAGGACCAAGAGCATCTTGTTGCCCTTGGATTGGTCAGTGGCATTTCTGACTTCCTTGCTGCACACAGTTATTGGTACGGCAGCCTTGTGAATAGGTACCAGAAGGCCTCTGCTGTTGGTGTTCAAGGTGGTGTCTCTAGTTCACCCAAGGAACAGGGGCTGTACTTTGTAAAATGCAGATACCCCTGGAAGAAAAGTTGGATAAAGCTTACTATTGCTTAAATCTGAGATAGTAGGGCACAGCATGCTAACTATTATTAAAATTAGGATAAAATAAAGGAGGAGCAGGATAGATTTGGGTTTGGGGAGCTTGTGTAGGTAGGAGTAGCTACCCTGATGGGAACGTAACTTAGGACTCTGATTTTAAATGAAAGGAGGCCCCGGATAGCGAATAATGGTGTAGAACATGGAGCAAGAAGACAATGGAAACAGAATAACTATTCATATTTCAGATTTGGTTGGCGTATCTGTGCTGCACCCACCCCTGGTGAATGGGCAGGATCGTGACGGATGGTGTCAAACCTCTGCACCGTGCCTTGCCAAATACCTGGCTTAGGGCATTGGTCCATTTCATATATTCTCGTATCTTGCTAACTACTTAAGGCAGAAAAATCACTTCCCTTTTCGACTCTAATATGTGCCAGTTGAAAGTGAAATCCTCATACTGAGCAAATGTACCAAAGAACACTCTATAAACTTAATGAGGGAGATGAAGAGATATGTGCCAGAAACCTAGAAAATTTAACACTGATGAGGTTATGACGATTATATGTTTAGTTAAATTGTTGACACTGACAGGACGCGGCTGAGGAAATCCACCATCCGTTTTCTCCTTGTATCAGTGATAATGGTTCCTTGGTGTGCTCTTCTCAGTTAACAAAAATATTCCTGAAAGTTAAATGCAGGAAGAAGAAGTGACATAAGAAGTACTTTTATTATCTCTGCTCTTTTGGGTGTTCCCTCCAGGAACATTATTTAAATCAGGACTCCTCCCGACTGGCAAATGAGTCTGAAGGGAAGGACACAGGGGTTCAGAGGGGCATGTAGAGGCTCCTGACCCTGTGCCTACAGATCTTCCCCAGCAAATCCGCGGAGCACAACACTGCCATCGCGTCCAAACACATCTTTCTCTTTCATTTTCCCTCCTTTCAAAAACTGACAAAGGTTCTCCTTGGGTTAGTGGATACAATCTCACTTCCTTTAGCTAACACTTAAGGCACAGCTGTCAAGTACTATATAAATATTAGCTATTTGAAGAGGCGTCGGTGGGTGGTGGAAAGACTATTGAATTGGAAGTCAGAATACCTTGGTTTGAATCTTGTGCTCGTTGGGTGACCTTGGACAGGCCACTTCATCTCTCTGAACCTTAGGTCCTTCCTTTATATAATAGGAGTATTGTGGTAATTAAATTAATTAAAAGTAACACAATAGCAAAGAGTTGGACCTTCAATACATGTTAACAAAGAGATGGTAACAAAAGGCAATTTAGTCTAGCACCTAATTGGCTATGGAGATAAAGTTACTTATCTTTTTTTTTTTTTTTAAATCTCTGAATCCCTACCTATAAAATAGGAGTAATCCAGAAGAGTCAAATGAGTTAATACTTATCAGGAACTTTCAGTAGTTCTTGGCTCATATTAATCCTTCTATAAGTATTAAGCTCCTCCTGCTGTTGTTGCTTTTATTATAAACGACCTGCCCTGACCTTATTTTCCAACCTTATCTGATTTTCTGTCTTACCAGTAGGCAGAGCTCCTCCACTGGGTCACAAGATCATTAGGGAGGGGACTAATTCATACATTTAACTTCCATGAGCCTTACTCAATGCCTGAAAAATAATAATTTTTGTGGTTAAAAAGTGTGCAAATATGTGCTTGTTAACTTGTACTCAGCATTGTACTGGAGGTTTCAGCTGGTGCAGTAAGGTGGGAAAAAGAGACATAAAAGGCATCCAGGTAGGAAAGGAAGAATTAAAACTGTCTTTATTGGTGGATGAAATGATCATCTATGTAGAAAATATGATGGAATCTAGAAAAAGCTGTTAGAAGTAATAAGTGAATTTAGCAAGTTTCAGGGTACAAAATTGACAGACAAATCAATTCTTGTGCTTAATACAGCCCCAACCAGACCAGTTTATCTGGAGCATAGGCTGTGCGAGGGGTAGTGGAGGTATATAATATTGGAAAGACAGGTCTAGGTAACATGGAATGCCTTTGCTGACTCTTTTTCTCTCTCCTTTTTTTCTCCCCCTCCTCTCTCTCTCTGTCTCTTTCTATTTTGTTGGCATAAACAGCCTGTTTCTATGAAAGAAAGGTAGAATTTATTCTTAATAACATTTTTTTTAATTTATTGGGTTAAGGAAAACTGAATGACCATAGCTATGTTGTTTTGAGCTTATAGCGAACATTCTATGTAAGATGTTCTCAAAGGAAAGAAGTGTAGTATCAGCATAAAAACACTGGATCTTAGGGTATCTGGATTTAAGCTCTGCTTTTCTCAACTAGCTCTATGACTTTTTGGGAAGATCACTTTTTTGAGGCTGAGTTTGTTTTGTTTTAATAAAGGGATAAGGATAACATGACCTCCTTCTTCATAGGGTTGTTGATAGCTCAATCCAGTAAAACTTTTTGAGTTCCTAGGAGCTCAACCAGGACATGGAGATGGAGAACCACTCTCCTCAGGACATTTTTAGTGAAGATATGTGTGGAACTAACCCCAATGGCATAGATGATTTAGAGTAGTATAAACAAAGACCTGGGAGAATTCAGAGAAGGGGTTAACTTGTGGGGTTGGGGATGATTTCACTGAATTGATAACTAAACCCAACCTTACAGTTTAGGTGGGATTTTTGACAGAGAGAGGGGCAACTTTAAAATAATAGCTTACATTTGTTTAGCACTTTGCCACTTTACTTGACATAAATTAGAGTGGTCAAAAACTATATAGATGTAAGGGATTATTATTGCTGTTCTAGGGGCGCTTGTTGTCACTGTAAGCTATTCTTTTGATAAGGCTGGGGAAATTTTGACCCCAGCTTGCAGCAACTTAGGAAAGTTGTTTATGCAAAATCCCCAAGGAATTTTTCCATGTTAGAGGGGCAGACCAGGAGCCTTATGAACTTGGCTCTTAGTGGGACAAAGGCAAAGGTGTGAAATGTCAAGGATTAGGGGAGGGAAATGGGGAAGAGGAAAATGGGTATTAATTCAGTCTTTGTAAAAAGATGGCTCATTTTATAACTATGGCATAACTAGCTAAATTAAAATGTGAGAATATGGAAACCTGGACGTTTAAATGCTAGTTCAGCATGGAGCAGAGGACTCAACCTTTGTGAAACCTTGTAGCCTGGGAATTTTCCCTCATAATGTTGATAGATGTATAGCAGCACTTCTACTGGGTGAGAATTGAGCTCACAGCTGTGGCTTAAACTACTGGGTTCCAGAGATCCTTGCCTTGGTCTAACACATCATCTATGAGAATGGTGAATGTTTGATTGATGAAGTATTGAAGAGAATTGGGGAATATAGAAAAATAACATGGTATCTGGAGCTTGAAGCACAGTGGGAAATGGAGCCAAGAATGTACCTATAATTTAGGGTAAAGAGCAATAATGAGGTCCCATAAAAATAAATAACCATGATGTTAAATAGACTGCAGATCATTTGCACCTTGAGGCTTTTCTTAGATTTTGTGCCAGTAAAAAAAAAAAAAAAAAATGTTGTAATAGGCCTTGTGCTTTATGCCAAAAGAATTCCTTGTACACAAGATTTTGTTTTAGTGTAATCAAAGAGACCCTCCTCCTAAAATTATTTAAGGGGAGAAAAACAAAATCCATCCAACTATAAAGAGCAGCCAGCCCAGGTTTGGAGCATGGCTTTAATCTACTGTGCCTGGGGTCATACTGTTTTATGCTGCTCTTGACTCTGTTTCAAAGCTGATGTTGCTATCTAAAATCCTTCCCTAACAGCTGTAATTATTGCATTTTTATTCACTGAAAAGTCATTTCCAATCATGTTAGAGAAACGAATTCTAGTGCTTGCAAGGGACCTCTTATCCTGTCCTTTGAAGGAAACAGCATATACAGTGGTCTCCTCCCATCTGCAGCTTTACTTTCCATAGTTTAAGTCACCCACAATCAACAATGGTCCAAAAATATTACAGACAATAAGATATTTTGAGTAAGAGACAGAGACCACATTCATATCACTTTTATTATAGTATATTATTATACTTGTTCTATTTTATTATTAGCTATTTTTGCTGATGTTTTACTGTGCCTAATTTATGAATTAAACTTTATCATGGGTATGTATGAATGAGAAAACCATGATATACAGTTTCACATAGAGGAGCATACTAATGCATGTTGCTTTTTTTTTTAAATTTCATAGTATTATGGGGGTACAAATATATTTGTTTCCATGGATCACTTTTATAATTCTTGGGTCATAGTTATAAGTGTACCTGTCGCCCAGTGTTCATTGTACTCCTTAGGTAGGTTTTTGCCTATCCACTTCTCCCCCGCCCCCCACCTGCTTGATTTCCGTTGAGTTTTACTTTACTCTATGCATATGTCTGCTTGGTAGGTTAGTTCCAATTTAATAGTAAGTGCATGTGGGTGTTTATTTTTCCATTCTTTAGATACTTCACTTAGGATATGAATAGAAGCTTTTCAAAATAAGATAGACAAATGGTCAATAAACATATGAAAAAATGCTTAATGTCACTAAACATCAGGGAAATGCAAATTAAAATCACAATGAAATATCACCCTTATCCCTGTTATGGCTTTTATTAAAAAATTGAAAAATAATACATGCTGGCATGGGTACAGAGAGAAAGGAACTCTTCTACACTGTTGGTGGGACTGCAAATTAGTATAACCTGTATGGAAAACAGCATGGAGATACCTCAAAGAACTAGAAGTAGACCTACCATTTGATCCAGCAATCCCACTACTCGGTATTTACCCAAAGGAAAAGAAAGCATTTTATCAAAAAGACAGCTGCATTCAAGTTTATTGGAGCACAATTTGCAATTGGAAAGATGTGAAATCAACTCAAGTGCCCATCAATTCATGAGTGGATTAACAAAATGTGTTATATGTATACCATGGAGTACTTCTCAGCCTTGAAGAAGGATGGCTTAATGCCTTTTGCAACAATTTAGGTGGAACTGGAATGCATATTGCTTTTGCCCTATAAGTAAAGCCGAACAATTCTAAGTTAAACAGTTATAAGTTGATGATCATCTGTATATAGGGGTCAGTACTATTCATGGGTTCAGGGTCCACTGGGGGTCCTGGAATGTATCCCCTAAGGATAAAGAGCAACTACTATGGGCCGGGTGAGGTGGCTCACACCTGTAATCCTAGCATTCTGGGAGGCCGAGGCGGGAGGATTGTTTGAGCTCAGGAGTTTGAGACCAGCCTGAGCAAGAGTGAGACCCCGTCTCTACTAAAAAAAAAATAGAAAGAAATTAGCTGGACAACTAAAAATATATAGAAAAAATTAGCCGGGCATGGTGGCACATGCCTATAGTCCCAGCTACTTAGGAGGCTCAGGCAGAAGGATCACTTGAACCTAGGAGTTTGAGGTTGCTGTGAGCTAGGCTGATGCCACAGCACTCTAGCCCGGGCAACAGAGTGAGACTCTGTCTCAAAAAAAAAAAAAAAAAAAAAAGAAGGACTACTATATTTTTAAATTTTGGTTTAAAAACCAAATTTTTAAAAAATGGTTCCTGATAAAATATATTTGGGAAACATATGTAGGATTTCCAGCTCTTAAGGTGCTCATTCCACATAAGCATATCAAAGACTGTGAAGAATCTATAATAAGGAACCCTGTTTGACACTTTCTGAACCCAGTGTTCCTTGAATGTATTTAACCACACAATTTATTAACCTAGCATCTCTTTGCATTTTGGGAGGTGCTGCTGTGGATAGTTGCCAGTGATGCTTCCATTGGGTTTAGCTAAGTATGTCCACACAATCCTCTAAAATTTCCCTAAATAAAAACCTTAATTCCTTACTAATGGAAATGGGCTCATTTTCAGATGAGGATCCCTTTTGGAAACAGCCAACCAGCATTGGCAATGGAGGCGGGGGGAATCATGGGTGGACTTGTTGCCTTTCTTATGACAAATAGTAAGAAATAAATGATAAGATACTACAACCCAATATAATAGGAGTTTGGAGTATCCTGGTATTCTGTCTGGACTTTGAGAGTTTAGCTTTGATGAGTTATAAAGGTGACTTATTCTCACCTAGACCAGATTTTGTACCACCTACATTTTTTAAGTCACAGCAATCTATTCTATTGGTTTTGAGTCATCCTAAAATGTCTCTACCTTTGGGCAGGCCCAGTTGGTCAGTTCTCAGATTTTTTTTTTTTCTGTAGATGGCCCATTTTCAAATATGGATCATAACTTCCCAGGTGCATTTCTGGAGAGAGAGCCTATTCTAGCTCTTGCCTCATTGTGTGTTAATGACACGATGATTGGCTTTATAGTTCTTTTCTGTTTCAAACTTTGCAAGTATTTGTGTTGAATAACATTAGAGTCTTGCTAGGGTCGATAATTGTTCCAGTTCGCCTGGGACTGTCCTTGTTTTAGCCCTCCGGAGTCCTGTACCTGGGAATCCTCTCCACAGAATTCAAAGTCTTGATTTTCAGTCATGGATGCCACATCTTGGGGGAAAGCACAACCCCATTTGGCAGCCCAAAATACAGGGGTTGAAAGCAGTGCTGTTTTAGTGTCAAATAGATATAGCATAGATTGTCTATCTTGCATAGTTATTGTTACTATTTCCCCCCTTAGATGACAACTACGGTTTGCAGTTACACTAAGGGATAATCCATTGTTGTTTCACTCCAACTGTTGCAACTCAAGTGTACACCTTAAGTACAGTGTAATTACGAATTTTACCAGTCCATCTGTCTTTGACTTTGTTTATGTGTGACTGTTCTGCTTTGTGTCAAGATAATGCCAGTTTAATTTTTAACATTATGAATATTGTGACCGCATTTTCTAAGAGTTCAGATAATGAAAATGAGGATAATTACCATACCAATGGTAGTTTCTGGCATCCCAGAAAAGGGAGGTTAAATGATTGCTATTTTAATGACAGATGGAAGAGCTCCTGCTACTAGATTTGGAAGATAAATAATCAAAACAGAGAATATTGCACAAGATGCAGAAAAGAATTTGGAATTGGACCTCGTGGAGGTGGACATGTAAAAACACAGAGGGAGACTGATTTCCACTGTTTTGTCATGAGGCAGAAAAGTACTTCTAAGTTAATCAAAAGTTTTCTTGTCACTCAGGAAGACATCAATGCTCAGTTGAATATAGCAGCCACTGAATGATCTTGGGCATACCACACAAACAAGCAGTGCTGTGGTATTGTTCCCTTGATTGCTTTCTGCAATGGATTAAAATTATATTTCCTGATTCATAGGTTGCAGTTAAAATGTCCTATGGGTGAACAAAAGGGGAAATATTGGGTAACAGATGTGCTAGCCTCCTACATAGTAAGTTAATTCTGTCAGATTTGACCAAGAACCATATTTTCCACAGTAAATCAAGTGATCCTCAAATCAAAGCAACATGATAATGTTCCCTCTAAGTCTTTAGTACTTGAACTTGAAAATGGAGTTTCAAAGTGTCTTCTTGATACCTATTAAGATTTTAATGTTAACTGGAGAAACATGAAACAAAAGATTATTGATATCATGTCTAAATACATGCTAGACTTTGCTTACCTGTCTGAATATGTGGCAGGCCATGCAAATGTAAATTTTAGCAAACTCCATTCAGTGTATAAATGTCTTACCAAAGAAAATGAAAAGATCTTACTTGCTAAAAATCCTTTGTCTACAGTGATGCCAAAATGGGGTGTGATTTCTTTACCTGTGATATTGAGGCTTTTATAATGAAAGTGTTTGGTCCCTTTTGGCTTCCCCAAACACAGATAAGCACTTAATGAGATTTTTGACTTTATAGAAGTGGAAGGAGATAGCTATTTTTAGATATGTGTCTATAAAATGGCTATGATTATTGCTGGCCATAGAAAACATGCTATGATGTAGGCCTGCCCCAAATTATATTTTCAACGTCTGGGCAAGAAGAATGATGTTTTTCTCTAGTTTGGAAATACAGTGAAGATGAGAATGGAGAGAAGGATTACAGTAAAACAAAAATTTATGTGCTATTTCTCTAAAATCCTTGATGATCTTTGAAGAGACCATAAATGGCCCAGAAAAGGACAACTGACTGTATCCAAGTCATTGGCTATTATGGGAAGGATGTGACAAAAATTCATTCAGGAAAAAAAAAAAACAACTCATCTCTGTGCTTATGACAGAATATCCTCCTCCTTTAGCCCTTTGGATCCTGTCTTACTCCTACCTATACTTCAAGGCCCTATGAAAATGTCCTCTGCTTCACAAACTTTCTTTTGACCATTTTCTAACACACTTTTATGTACCACGTGCCTTTCTACTCGGCTGTCGTTTTGTAGTGTCCTGTGAAGGTACATATACTCTCTCCTCAGATCGACTGTGAAGTAGAGGTCATGCCTCCTTCTTCCCTTTTATCCCCCCAAAATGGCTAGAATAAAGCGAGGCAGATTGTAATTGTTCAAGAAAGATGATTGATGGATTCCTGTAAATGAGTTCCTGCAAAACATGACGTGGCTACTCCCACAAGTAATAATATCTCTTCTCACGAAAACATTGTCCATAATGTCTAGCAGGACATAAAAACACAAGGCTTTGTTGAGATGGAAAAATATGGGAAGGCAGAGAAAAATGATCATAACCCTGACTCTGGAGCTAATGTTTGAGTTAGTGCCTTACTATTTCCGAGTAGGGACTCGAGATTTTTGTAAAACTCACAGACATATACACACACTCACATACCCATGTGCACATGGGCACACACACACAGTCACACAAAGAATGGAGGTTTGGCCTTGACATATTTTTTAAATTTGATGCCAGTACTTTTAAACAGCAATGGTCTAAAGTTGGAAAAACAGCCACTCAATGTCTAGTTGAGTTATGAGTTGAGAATGAATTTCACAACAAACCTCAATGATTTTCCACCAACTACACCAACCCAAAGACAATTTCTAATCACTTGGTGGCCGTCGTATTGCAAAAGAAGCAGAGAACAGACAGCATGTCTGTTGCACTTAAATTTATGAAAACCCGCTGAAAGGGAATGTAGAAAGTAAACGACCCATGGTAAAGCCCTGCGAATGAAGAGAGAGGTGCTGTGGTTAGCTGGGTTTCTCAATCCCTCAGATTCTCAAAGCCAAGAGAAAATTTATCCTCTTCCACTGAGACATAAACTAAACTCCTTTTGGTCATTAATCTGCAGAGTTGATGCCTGCCATGGTAATTCATCAAACATTTTTGTGGGGTGAGTCTGGTGGGGCCTCTGGGGCATCCGCCTTTGAAATTCAAAGCACAGTCTTGTCCCCTGGGGACAGAGTGACTTTCTCCCCTCACTGCACATCTGGAAGGGGAGTTCCTGTGTCTGCCCTTCCCCAGGCAGAGTCAGGGCTGAACCACGCAGCCATCTTCCTGCGTCCTGGGCTGGTACCTCACATCTCTGCATGCTCTGCCCGGGCTGTTGGGTGGGGAGAAAGAGAAGAAACACTGCAGTTGGGGCACTGTTTATAAAAGACTTTTTTCTTATGTTTAGTTCAAGACAGAAGAAAGACAATTACTGTTTTTAGTGGGTTTGATAGGGACAAGAGTCACTGCATTAACCATCATGAAAAATGAGCAGAATCCTCCATCATCTGTGGATAAACTAGTCAGTGGTTCTGTGTAATCTGGAGATCTGATCTGAACTTACAACTGCATTCCAGGCCCCTCCAGTAACTGGTACCTGCCAATACTTTGTCCCTTACCTGAAGGTTGTTTCTGAACCTTCCAGCCCTCACTGAATTGGCCCTGCTCCCTCTGCAGGCTCCTGGTCCTCTGTCCCCCGGCTCTGCACTGCACTCCAGACATGGAGGACACCTTTCAGTTTCTTGAGAGTATCAGTGTCTTTTCTGCAATGAGTCTCTCCACTCCCACTAGCAGGAGACCTGGCCCTAAAATGTTTGTGAAGTTGGCTTCTTTTGTCATTGAGTTTTCAGCTCCAGTGTCAACTCCTCAGAGAAGTATTCTCAAACCACTCAGTCTAAAGGAACCAAAACCACCCACCCACTAATTTGTAAATTCCAAAAGAGCAAGGCCCTCATTCATCCTGTTTGCTGTGATATGTCTATGGTATATGTTCCATAATTCTTGTTGAATGAATGGTTTCCTTGTTCTTTGGGTGTTTGGCTGAGGGTAGCATGACATTTGAGGTAGCATAAAGTTTGCTATTTTTCACATTTCCAAAAAAAAAACATGCTTGGATCAGCATATTTTAGGTATCATTCAACTTTTATACATTTATCTTTTAACTAACTTATTCATTCATTCAAGTTAATATTTACTATATGCTATACTATATGCTTTACTATATGCTATACTATATGCTTTATTTACTATATGCTTTACTATATGCTATACTATACTATAATCTATATGCCAGATACCTTGGCAAGATGTCACAGATGTCAGAGAAGTTTCAGCCAGGTGAATGACATAATGACATGGTGAGAGACACATGCGAACACAAATTTTCATATTTTATATCAAATGTTGTATCTAGACCTGTCTGTGTAACTTCCCATTTTCTTTTTCTAGCCAAACTGATTTCATTCTGCTCCAACCATATACCCTCCAATAAGGATCTTTCTTCATTATCCCACAGTGGGGCCTCTTCGTCACTTATATTGCTACTTTATTCTAGAACTCTCTTCCCTCTGCTGTTTTTTTGTTCACATTCTGTGCATCTTTTGAGGCTAGTCCAGGACTTTCCTCCCCACTGAGGGTTCCATAACCCTGACAGCTCCCATTGTCTCCTGAGCTCCCCACTTTAGTATGCAGAGTGGAGGCCCTTCAAAATCAAGAGGTTTCTACCGATGATGATTTTGTTTGGGTTTGTATTTCTTCCGTGTGTGTTAATATTGAAAACCCAACTCAATTCTAACTTCTTTGAGGAAGCAGACGTGCTTTGTAATTCATCTAGGTCTCTGCCAGTATCATAGGTGGTGTGGGGGAACAGAACAGCAGTCAATAAATCCTTGGTGATTGATTGGTGTCGAAATTGGGTTGTCAGTTCCACGCTGCATGCTGAATGAGAGCAGGTCTGGTAAAAGACTCTTCAACATTCAGTCTCCCTGTAGATCAAGTACAGGCAAAGGTGGTGAAAGGCAAAATTCCAATAGCAAGAGTATTATTAATCTACTTAAGCCATTAAGTGTTGTCCAGTATTAGATTGGACCGGAAATCCTGGTTTTCAACTCTTTCCCATGTGAATGCCCAAGAGGCTGTCAGCAAGTTAGAGGAAATGCGGAATTGGCTTTCAGTTGCCGGAGGAGAGGAGCTTAAATTCCTAGATTTATGGCTCTGCTTTACCTGAAACTTTTATTTTGCTTTTACTTTTATGTAGCAATCGAGTGTACTGTATTTCAGTTGGTGCTTCTTAAACAGTCTAAGGGAGCTCTAAAAATAAGTACCAACCAATTTATACAGTAATGTCCATAGTGGTCTTTATGGAGCGCGTCATCACAGACCAGTATCCTTGGAGCCCCCAAAAGGTATGATACTTTGAGAAAGGGCCTTAGAGTAGAGGAGGTACAATTTGTATGTGAACAGTCTGTCTGTAATCTCTGAACTCAGTTATTCTAGCTTTTCCAGTTGTAGCAGTAGATAAAGAGGCAGGCAGAGCGTGGCAGTAGGCTTGAGTCCTGGATCTCCTTTACTGTTAATAACATGCCGTCTTGCTGCTTCTCTTTGGCCTAAGTTTCCTGTCTCTAAAATAAATGAATGGGTTGAACTAAATAGCTTCCGAACCACTTACCACTTCTAAATTCCTATGCATCAATGACTGTTCAAACAGTAAAAATGAACTTGGAAATCTGAAAATAACTTAGGCAAAGAAGAAATGTTATCCTCACTGTCGCTGAACATGCCCTGTGCTTCTGCAAGGCCATCGTCTTCTTTCTATTGCAATTTCTTTATCTCCTTCGTATCCCATCTAATCTTTATTGCTTAAAGTGAACTATCCCTTCCTTGACTTGCTGTGACACTCATATATTTCTCCATTCATTTGCCTCGTATTAAAATTCCTATTTAATGTGTACACATCTTATTTTCCATAAGTTGACTTTAAGCTATTGTTGGGCGGGAACTTTGCCTCATACTTCTTAATATCTGCAGAGTGGCCACAGGAAGTGCTCAGTAAACATTTGCTGCTAACGATACGTCTTCACTGACATATTTCGCCTCTGGTGAATTTTACTATAGCAAGTTAGTAATATAGCAATATAACTTAAAAGAGACAAAATCTAGAGGGACTTTGCACACTTGATTAGAACACTAAATTGAAGAAATTCTTCCAGTGTTGGTCAGTAATGTGAAAATTATTTTGAATGATTTTATCGACTTGATATACCAACTGGCTATTATTACATGTGTTTGTTTCTGTGTTAATCTCCCCTAAACCCAACAAGGATAGGATCTTCTAAGCACAGAGTCTATATGTTATTCTCCTTTATGTCTTTGGCCTTTTTTGGGTTACAAAGTGAGTGCTCAGTAAATATGTATTGAAAGCATAAATGAATGAATTCTCTTTAGGGCCCAAACTGGAAATTCTTTAAAATATTTAGACCCTCTGGCTCCCAAAGTTGCAAGTTACTAAATGCTGCTCACCTATTTTCAGGTAATTATAAAATGGTCTATCTTCTACACTGTGAAGCTTATTTGACTAAAACATGTGATAACAGGACCCATAAGTTGATGCCTTTGCATTCATTGGCTGGTTTGGGAATAGTACCCAAGAAGATGAAATGTAATTTCTTTTCAGCTTTATTTGGTAGCCTTGATTTTGGTAGAGGAACATGCTCTTAATTCTTGCAAGATAATAGAATGGCTTAATTATCACAACCTCTCACTCCATATTTGAAATTTGGAATATACTCTGAATAGGGCCAATATCCTAATTTGTCAAGAATGTTAAAATAACATTAAAATTCTATAAAGAAATTTTTCTATAAAAGTATTGATGTTTTATAATATACAAATGTATATTTTATCTATCTGTAACATTATAAGCAAAATTAAGATGAGGTAGCAGATAATATTTTAAAATATAATTAGAGGTTTTAGCCCCCTACCATAGTAAAAGTTTTTATAAGTTCTACCCAAAAAATCCAGTAGAAAAATTGGATAAAAGATGCACCTATGCAAAGTGAGAAAAGCAAGTAAACATAGGGAGTTCAAACTTATTGGAAATGAAATAGGAATACTTATCAATATTAGGGTACAGTGATACTATCTTTTTTATATCTTCTTTCCAGAAGTAATCTATTTTGTTATTTCTTAAAGCAATTTTATAATTTTTATGGTTATTATGAAAATATGGTAGCCACCCTTTGGCTCAAAAATTCCATTTTTAGGATACAAAGATATAGTCAAAGATTTATGTAAAAAGCTAAAAGTAAGAAGTTTACATAAATCTCTGGCTGCATGGCATTGTTTATATGAGGGAAAATTGAAAACACCCTAAATATCTAACAATAGGTAAAATGGTTAAAAGTGTCATGTATTCAGATAACAGCCTATTATTTAATCAACAAAAATTATTTTTAAAGAATAACATGAGATTATGCATATGATATTATAAGTAAGGAAAAAAGTACTAAAGGATATATAGAGCATCTCAATTTAATGAACACATACAAGACTTGGCGGAAGTTCACTGAAATATCAGCAGTGGTTCTCATTGTGTGGTAAGACAGATTTTGAGTGGTTTCACGGCTGGGGCAAACATCATTGTTCTATTATCTTGTGTCACTGAGGGGTTAAGTGTCAGAACACTGGAGAGCTAGATGGTTTGAAGGAGTTCATTAGTTTTTGAGCAAAAAATGCAGTGTGTGCTATGGGTCTGGTACTATTCTAGATCCTGAAACACAGAGCTTAGAATCAAACAAGGGGTATAGCTGGGTAAACGTGCTTTTATGGAGTATTATTGTTTTAAATGCTTTAATAATATAAAAATGAGAATAATGATAGCGAAGGCCTAGAAGCCACTTACATAGATGTTTTAGTTTCTCTTGCTGCGTGACAAATGACACCAAAACTTTAGCGTCTGAAACAACCATTTTATTATGCTTATGGGTTCTGTGGGTCAGGGAATCAGAAGGGATAGGAGATGGGTTTTTCTCTACTCCACGGTGACTTCAGCCTCAGCTGGAAAGACGTAAGTGCTAGGGATGACTTGACCGGGGAGTGGAATTATCTGAAGGCTCAGGTTCATGATTTCATATGCCTGGGCTGGGGGCACCCACAGACTAGAATTTCTCACTGAAATGCCTCCATACTCTTCATTGCTTGGCTTCCCTTATGGTGTAGCAGCCTTGGGATAGTTGGACTGACGTTTCAATGCAGGGCTCCAAGCCCAAGGGTCCTAGTCAGCAAGGCAGTATCTGCATCAGAAGTTTTTCTAACTTAGTCTTGGAAGTTACAAGCCCCACATATTCAAGGGGAGAAGACATAGGTACTGCCTCTTAGTGGGAGGACTACCAAGGTCACATTATTGAAGATCAAATGGGATTGGAGATACTGTCTGTGACTACACTATGTACTAGACACTTTTCACATTGTTTTCTATCAGTTAACTCATTTAATTCTTATAATAATTCATGAGTTAAGTAGCAGTTCCCCTTTCTAAAGAGGAATCTAGAGTCATGGTGGGAAGTAACTTGCTTAAAGTCACATAGGAAGTGGTAAAGTTGGCGGTCAAACTCAGGTGATCTGGGCTCCAAAGTCCATGCTCGTAATCAGCTAAGGTGATTGAGTTACCATGGAAGTACACAGAAGATATAGCTAACCCTGACCTAGGACAGGGAGTGGAGAGCAGGTCAAGAAACGCTTCCTTGAAGAAGCAATATCTAAACTGAGTGGTGAAGGATTAACAGAATCTGGCCTGAGACCTGAAGGATAGATAGCACATGCAGTAGTTATCTGCTCTGTGGGCGGATGGGTGGAAAGGGAAATTGTGTTATGAAGAGCAAATGGCATGTCCAAAGCCCTCAGGCAAGAGAGCACAACATATCGAGGCAACTGCAGATAGCTCCCTATGGCTAGAATTTAGAGCTGAGGTGGCAAGTAGGAATCAAATCAAAAGGGCCTGGGCAATCCAATGATGTGTTGAAGCTGTAGTCCCCAACCCCTGGGCCACGGACCAGTACCAGTTCATGGCCTGTTAGTAAGCAGGCCACAGAGCAGGAGGTGAGCCACGGGCCAGTGAGTGAAGCTTCATCTGTATGTACAGCCACTCCCCATCGCTGGCATCAGCACCTAAGCTCCACCTCCTGTCAGATCAGCAGTGGCATTAGAGTGTCTTAGGAGCACGAACCCTACTGTAAACTGCACATGGGAGGGATCTAGGTTGCGTGCTCCTTATGAGAATCTAATGCCTAATGATTTGAGATGGAGCTCAGGCTGTGATGCTAGCCTTGGGGAGTGGCTGCAAATACAGGTTATCATTAGCAGAGAGGTTTGACTGTGCAATAAATGCAATGCACTTAAATCATACCAAATCATACCTATTATACCACTCCCTTCCTCCCTACCCCGTC
>CAUYRT010035176.1:0-14543 GCA_963574885.1 Lepilemur ruficaudatus
ATTCATGCTCAATTCTCCTCTATTTTGTCCCAGGGGTTGGGGACTAGCATGAGTACCTGATGGGGACTTTATAATCCCCCACAGCAGGGGCCCACCATGTCTGTGTTTCTCCGTTGTTTTGAAGCTGTGAATGATCCCTAAGTTTGGAGATTGGAGATGACAGCTTGATCCCTTCTTTGCAAATATGTTTTTTGTTTGTTTCTTTGAGACAGAGTTTCACTGTGTCACCCGGGCTAGAGTGCCGTGGCGTCAGCCTGGCTCACAGCAACCTCCAACTCTTGGGCTCAAGCGATCCTCCTGCCTCAGCCTCCCAAGTAGCTGGGACTACAGGCATGTGCCACAATGCCTGGCTAATTTTTTCTATATATTTTTTTTAGTTGTCCAGCTAATTTCTTTCTATTTTTAGTAGAAACAGGGTCTCGCTCTTGCTCAGGCTGGTCTCGAACTCCTAAGCTCAAGCGATCCTCCCACCTTGGCCTTCCAGAGTGCTAGGATGACAGACGTGAGCCACTGCACCTGGCCTCAAATGTTTCAATTGACCTTTTCTCTAATGGGTTTTCCGTCCACTTGCTGTTCATTAAGGGAACCCATTATTTCATTAGGGATTGCAAAGATTTTCTGATTCTGTCATTTCTTTTCCACTTTTTGGTTGGAATTTTTTGCATTGAAAACTTTTCTTTTTTTCACCAGCTTTGTGTTCTTACCCTTAAAGACAGTTCATACTGAAAAGATAGGATAAATGCTTTATTATTTCCTATTCCCTATTATCAGTGGTGTTGACTATCTGAGCATTCTCCAGTAATACCCAGTGTTTTATTTTTCTTATTCCTTTTCATGTATTCAGTATGTTTAAATCAACCAGGTCATTATTCTTTCTATAATAACATGATTTTAATAGCTGTATATAGTTAGCCATCACACGTATAAAGCTATCTTTTTCTTTTTAAAGTATGTCTTTATTGCTGGACATTTTAGCTTCTTTTAATTTTTTTACTATGAATAATCCATTTATTACTGTGCCGGAAACTGTGCTAAGTACTTTAAATGAATTCTCTCATTTAATCTTCACAATAATCACAATAATAAAGAGTGGTACATCACTCTTTTAATATGCCTCTGAATATTTACCTGGAATAGATTTTACAAAGTTGAATTTCTTGAGAAAAGGGGTCAATATTTAACAGATCACTGACAGACATTGACAAACTGCTCCTTAAAGCTTTCCTTGTCAGTGTTGATGCCTACTTCCGGGTTTTGGGCTACTTTAAGTCCAAGTTGAGGGATATCAAAGGAAAAAAATGGTAAACTAATTGCTGGTTTGGCAGTTTTTTGAATTCTCATCTTTTTCTTCAGTCTTCCTGATGTTACAACATGGTCTTCAGGGTTTCCATGGAGCTGCCCCGTGTGTTCTGTTCAGGTCTGGAGTCCCTTCCGCCCTACGCTGTTGGTTGATGCATCCACAAAGGCTCACCCTGTTTCGAGGAAAGGGGATTTACAGACTGGGTAAGACTACAGCAGAGATTAGAGAGAGAGTTGAGAGAGCAGGCCATGGGATGAGCCAGGAAGCACTCGTGCATTGACGTGTTGGGTAGAGAAGCCAGTAAGTGGACATGGGAGAAAACGGCCAGCGAGTCAGAGAAAATAGGAGAGGGGAGTATTACGGAGATGAGAGGAAAGTGCTTTTGGGAGTAGGAGTTGGTCAACGGTGAACATTTTCTGAAAGACGAAGAAATTTAGTAAGGTGAAGACAAAAATGTTATTGGTAGCACGTTGGCCATCAGTTTCTGTTGCTTTGCAGGGATGGAAGTCAAATTGGAGCAAGCTGAGCTGGAGTGAGGGGGTAGAGGTAGCAAACATAGGTAATTCCAACCAATAGTTGTTTTGTTTTGTTTTGTTTTCTGAGACAACGTCTCCCTCTGTCACCCAGGCTGGAGTGCAGTAGCATGGGCATAGCTTACTGGAACCTGGAACTTCTATGCTCAAGCCATCCTCCTGCCTTAGCCTCCTGAGTAGCTGGGACTACAGGTGCACACCACCACACCCAGCTAATTTGTCTTATTTTATGTAGAGAAGGGGTCTCACTGTGTTGCCCAGGCTGGCCTTGAACTCCTGGCCTCAAGCAGTCCTCCTGCCACAGCCTCCCAAGTTGCTGGAATTACAGGCATGAGCCACCGTACCTGGTGCCAGCTAGTAAACTTGATGTGAAGGGAAGCCATGAAATAGGACAGTAGCTGGGAGTGGGGAGTGATGTAGGCTCAAGGAAGGGCTTGTTTTTTTCAAGTATGTTTGTGTTGTCCTAGGAATGTCCAGTGAAGAGGGAGGTGTTCATATCTGGAGAGAAGGGATAGCTAAAGAAGTGAGATCCTGAGCATACAACAAAGAACACAGTCCAGAACACAAGTGAAAGGACTCGTTCGTGTTTGTAACAGGGCCTTTCCACTGTGAGGAAGACGGCAGAGAAGACCGGTACAGGTGTTTTTGCATACTTGCGGTTGGTCTCAGATTCTTCCATTTTCTCAGTAAATGGTTTGAGAAGGTCATGTCATCACTGGAAAGAGCAGGTCAGGTTGGGAGGAGATTGCATTAAAAAAATTGTATTGGTGGAAGCTCAGACGAGAATGAAGATCAGTGCTGGATACATTGATGTTGGTGGCTGTGAACATAAGATGAAAACAAGCAACACGTGTCTTGCTTTTGCAGTGTTCAGCTGCTTGGGTGCAGGCAAAGAGACAGTGGATGGCCAGATTGAAACAGGTTCCGATTTTATCACACAAGCATGTTGGAGGGAGAAAGGGATTAGGGAACTGAAGTGTTTGAAGTATCTAATTATAGTTATGGCACGTGGAATTTAAGCTGGCAAGGAAGGAAACGAGACGGGGCGTGGGTGGCGGATCATGCAGCAGTGGTAAGGGCGCTGATTCAAGATGCGTGTGGTGGTTGGAGCTTTCAAAGGATTACCAATAAGGGCTTAAAGAATAGAAGGCAGTGGCCAAGAACTGGGTGTTCCACTAAGGCATCTGTACATAGATTGATTCACTGATGACCAAAAATTTAACTGATCATCCACCCCTTGCCAGGCACTCCTGGAGTTCCTGAGTAAAAGGTGGAAAACATCAGGATCTGCAGAAATGGAGTTTACATTCCAGGAACAGGATACAGACCACAGACTCGCAAATATTCAAGGGCTAAGTTCTCTGGAGAGTAAGGCAGGTAAGGGGACCGAGAGAGACCCGACGTGCTGTTTTAGAAAGGGTGATCAGTTCTCTCAGCAGGACAGTTGAGCAGAGACCTGAGTGAGATAAAGGTGAGAGGGAGTCATGGAGATATCTGGGGGAGAGTGTTCTAGCACGAGAGGCTCCAAGATGAGAGTGAGCTCGGTGTGTTCGAGAAGGAGAAGGAGGCCAGTGGGCGAGAGCAAGACTGGAGCAAGGGAGGGTGGTGGGAGGTGAGAGGTGGGGGGTCCTGTGTTGTGATGAGGAGTTTGATTTTACTCTGAGGATTGGAAGCCACTGAAGGGTTTGGAGTAAGCTTTGAAACAATCCTCTGGAGGTGGTGCAGTTCCTGATAGTGACCGATGCAAGGATGTGACATGGGTTGCTATTTTGGGGTGGAGGAAACGGTGGCTGGAGGCAAGGACTCAGGGTCTAGGATGAGGCATCTCCCTGCATGTTGGCTCCCTCTCCATGTGGATGTCAAAGTCACTGAGGATGATGATAGGCATAGAGGTGGACAGTAGGGCAATGAGTCAGGAGGTGAACTATTTAGTGGATGGTGGGGTGAAGCAATGACTAGAGGTTAGCGGCTGGCAGAAAGGTAGGGGGCTAGGTAGGGGTCTAGCCGGTGGCAAGAGTTTCCAAAGGAGCTGATGGCTTTGCAGGAGAGTAACTCATTTGGAAGTGCTTGTGGGGATGGAGGAAGTTACCCACTTCCTGTCCCCAAATGTGTGGAACTTGACATAAAATGCCTCCATCTGGGATGACTGCAGGAGGAGGAGATCCTCCAGGGGCGGTCAGGTTACTGTTAATGCAAGGAGGTGACGTTCTCTTCAGAGAGAGGTTAGGCCAGGGGTTCTCGACAGCCTGGGCTTATCAGCCAGGGGACATTTGGCAATATATGGAGACATTTTCCTCTGTTACAGCTGCAAGTGGGGTGGTTGTGCTACTGGCCTCTAGTGGCGGTGGCCAGGGATGCTGCCAAACGCACAGGATACCCCCGCCCTCCAAACACTGAGACATGTGGTTCAAGGCCAACAGCGCTGTGGTAGAGAAACCCTGGATTAAGGACTTGGGGGTGTTTACTCAACATAGAACTGGAGTTCCAGCAGGTCATACACTCTCTTCCACATTGTTCTGGACCCTCTTTCATGATCTTTGGCTTGATTTGCACTTACACATTTACCCTACGACACTCACTCACTCTCAAACGAGATCCTGTTTCCCTTATTTTTTCAGTCCTGCACAGTACCTGAGTGGTGGGCAAGAACTTTAGTTGTAGGACTAGTGCCAGTCATCCCATAGGATGAGTGCAGTGGAACAGTGTCATGATAATTACTCATTTGAGAATAATTTGCCATTTGTTTCCTAGGTTCCAATTAGATGCCAGAAACTGAATTTCTGCAGGAGAAAAATCCTTTATTTCCCCCCAAACAATTCCTGGGAGACCAAAGAATATTCTCCAATAACTTGAAAGTATGGAAAAATAGGCTTTTTCTGTCTTGCTTTGTTACTCCAAATATCAAAGGCAGATTTTGAGATTAGTTTTGTTTTACGGACAGAAATAGAAAGAGGCGTAAACACTGCGTGACTAGTGTCCCGATAGAAGTGAACATTTATACGTTTGAAATTTAGTGGTCATCAATAACTGAAGCATAGGCCTGGCCTGGTTTTGCACAGCCCTGAGCCACAAATGGTTTATACATTTTTGAAGTTGTTCAAAACCAAACCAAACCAGTGAAAAATACGTGATGGAGACCTTCTATGGCCCACAAAGCCGAAGATATTTACTATTTGGCCCTTTACAGAAATAGTTGAATGGTGTAGACTGATATTTCATTTCTAGTTCTGACTGTGATGTGAATGAATCTGTCACAGAATCGCAAGGCATTGTATTCACGCCGCAATCCTAAAAACATTTATGGATGCTTTTTATGTGCAAGTGGTCAGGTTTGCAAAGTAGATGGAGGCCTTCAGTGAGTTTATGTTTTAGTGAAGGAAAAACACATTAAGGGAATGATTGCACAAGTAATTCATTAATTAAAATAATTAATTACACAAAGGAGCTATGAAGGATTTCAAAAGAGGGTGGAATGGGATCACTAAAGGCTTTTCTGGATGAGTGACACTGATCCAGATTTGAAGAAAGTATCCACTAATTAAATGACAGAGGAGCAGTGACAGGACAAGAACTGAGGAACACTTGTGGCCCCGGAAGGAACCCTAGCCATTTTCCATTTTTTCTGCCATAGTTTACGAATATGGAAACAAGCTCCATAAATTTCTGAAGGTTAGAGATGAGGTAGTGTCAGAAATAGATTAGGGACTGTACCCATGGCTCTCAGCGCTGGCTAACAACAGAACCAACTGCTGACCAATAAAATGCCGACGCTCGGGCCCTGGTGCCAGCAATTTTGTTGTTCTCCCTCGGTGATGCTCAGGCACAGCCAATGTCGAGAATCTCTGAACTAGGTGCCTCTAGGGGCCTCAACCAGTGTCGTCTCATTGTGCCTCTCTTTCAGGAAAATAATTAAAAACTTACATTTGGACCTACCCTAGAGTTGTATTTCCAAGGGGCCTCTGAGAAAAATTTGAGTTTGTGTATCACCTTTCTTTTCAGGGCGACTGTTTTTGCTGGACATCTCTCTTCGCTTCTCACGGGTTGGCGTCTTTGCCAGTCTGCCTGTCTCCTCATTTTCTGTCCCCTCCCCATGGCCATGCCTGAGACTGTGAATGTCAATCACTGACATTTCTGAGCCTAAATTGTGGCATGTTGGGTTACTAACTGCTTCCTTAGAGAATCATCTGCAATTAAATCCAAAAGGGTTTAACCTTGTGGATCCAAAGTTAAATCCAAAACTGTGGATTTACCAATTAAATCCAAAAGGGAGCTGGGTGCAGTGGCACACGCCTGTAGTTCCAGCTGCTCCTGAGTCTGAGGCAGGAAGATCGCATGAGCCTGGGAGTTCAAGACCGGCCCGGGCAACATAGTGAGACCTCCCATCTTGAAAAACAAAAACAACCAAAACTATTCGAAAGGGTTGGGGGCTTCTTAGATGGAAGCTGTACAGCCCATAACTTGGCCCATTTTCTTTCGAGGCAGGACATATTGGGAGACAGGAGAGCAAACCAGATGGTCCCTTTTCCTATGTGGCATCTCTGGCTGTGGCTGTGCAGACTGCAGAGCCTTCTCCAAGGTTGAGGGGCACCTTGCTGTGCACTCCGTTGCCTTGGAAACGGCGTTGCTCCCTGGTGGTGTTTACCAGGCTTCCCTCCTCTGGGAGAACTAGGAGCCAGGGCAGCACATAAAAGGCAGGGAGGTGCATGTGAGCACCATTCGTAAGTATTTCTGGAGTGTACATTGGGAGAATGATGGGTGGAAAGAAGGCCAGACACATAAACAAAAACATACGTGTCACCCTGGGGATGCTTTGAATAATCTGGGTAGTTAAGCCATAAACAGATTGGCGTTTATAAAACATCACTCTGCTGGCACAGTGGAGCATGGCTTGAAGAAAATTAACATTAGTTGCTAAGTGATCAGAAAAGTGTCTACACTGAAACAGAAGTAGTGGGAATGGGAAGAGACAGCTATGGGGAATATTTAGGATCTAGAATTGATAAGACTGGCCATTTGATTAGATGTAGGGAGGTGGAGCAGATGATTTCTCGGGGTTTCTGATCTGCATCTCTGAGATTCTCTGAGTCAGAATACTAAAAAGGGAACAGGTTTCAGGCAAGATAGTTCTTTTTTGAACGTCTAGAATTTGTGATTCTTTGGACAGCATGGTGGCGATTCTTAGAGGGCAAGGGACGTGATATTCCTGGCGTAGACCATAGGTTATACACTAAAAAGTTAAGCAAATACATATAATAAACTAAGAAAATGTGGACGAATCAAAAGGTTGAAGTTCTTAAGGACAGTGGAGCACCAATGGGTGTAGTGACAAGAGAGAATTAATTCACTGAAGGGCGTAGCCAGAGGAAAAGAATACTGGTGTTTGAGATTTCAGAGGTGGAGGTGTTCTACTGATTCCCAAGCTCATTCCATGGTGGAGGGGAGAAGCTCAGGGTGTTGGCTGGGATTTAATTCCCACAGGACTGTGCAAGATTTAGTATTAAGAAGAAGACACAGGACCACCTGATAAAGTCCTTGATGAGTGAAGGCTGTACCAAGGAGGTCTGTAAATGTCTCTGGTGAGGAGGGATGAATGGATGATACGGGCTTCAAAGGTAGAGAAGGTTTTGCGCACGGTGGACTCGGAACATCATCTAGATGATCACAGAGGGCTAGATCATAAGGCTGTGTTGTATAATGTGAGAGGGAATCAGGAAAATCACCTTTCAGGTGCAGTCATCACTTGCTTGGATGATCGCATCGGACTTTCCACCACCTTCTTGGGTTTGCCAGTTACTGGTCTTCAGTCCAGTTTCCTCGATCTAGTCCAGTGGTTTTCACTTCAGGGTCATATTGCCCTCCAGGGGACTCTTGGCAAGGACTGTAGACATTTTTGGTTGCCACGGTAGGGGGAGGGGTGCAGCTGGTATCTAGTGGGTAGAGGCTAGGGCACTGCCAGGCCCTCTACCACGCACAGGACGTCACCCACTTTCCTGCCCAATGTTATCCAGTACGAGACGTCAGTAGCGCCAAGGTTGAGAAACCCAGTGACATACGTACATCTGATCATATCATTTTTCTACATAAAACCTTTAATGGTTTCTCTGTCAGAATAAAGTCCAGATTCTTTGGGCCTCCGTGGTCTTCCTCCTGTCTTTCAACTCTGTCCCACTTCTGCAGCTCGTGACTCACTCCCTTTCCGCTCTTCCAAACACTTGCCGTGCTGAAGTGTTACCGACTGTGCTTTCTCTCACCTCCAGGGCTCTGCCGCTTCTGCGCCCAACTGTTACTCTCTGGTTAAGTTCTACTTTTTCATGGGATGCTGTTGGGAATTAGAAGCCACTCCCTTTCAGACTCCTCCTTTAACCATCTAAGTCTGCATTTTCTCTCAATGGAGCTGTGACATGGATTATAGTTGGCTATGTACCCTGTCATCCCCTAATGTGAATTAAATTTTGTGTGAAGGTGTCCCCTTGAGAAAATCCATTTGCGTGTAACGCTGTCCCTCTGTTCACCTGACAGGTCTCCCAGAGTGGTTAACAGTGGGCTCTTGTCCTAGACTGGATTCTAATCCCGTCTCTTCCACCTACTTAAGAGGTTAGAACATTTACCCAAGGTCACATTAAAATTTTTCACATGTAACATATAATGTCTACCTGTGGGGGGTCTTTTGAAGATTAAATGAGATTAATTTAGGAAGCATTTAGCACAGTGCCTGGAACGTCATTAAGTGCCAGGTAATTGTTAGTGATGACTGTTTTTAATTATTGTCTTTCAAGTTCTTATCATAGAACCTGACATAGCCAATCAATAAACATGCCTTGATTTTATGAGAAAAGACTGTAAGGAAAGCGCTGGTGGCTGAGGCGAGGAGGAACTGGAGAATCTACTGAGTGAATTGTATTGAATGATCAGGGATTACCTATGAGTAGCTGGGAGGACAGGTGTGCACCACCACACCCAGCTAATTTTTAATTTTTTTTCTAGAGACAGGGTCTCACTATGTTGTTGCCCAGGCTGGACTCAAACTCCTGGCGTCAAGTGATCCTGCCACCTTGTCCTCTCAAAGTGCTGAGATTACAGGCATGAGCCACCACGCTTAGCCCATATTTGATAATCTAAAAAAAAAAAGTTGGAGGGAGAGAATATGGAAGATGGGATGGAATATGGATTTGCTCCAAGTTAATGAGTCTGGGAATTAACTCAGTATTGGATGTCTGCTTCTGGGTTTATTGCCATCCTCCTTTCTTAATCAATTTACTGATGTAATTACCACATTCTTTCCCCAGCCCACACCCTCACATCTTTCTGGGTGGAGTAGAAAGGGGGTGGATAGAGTAGGAAAAGCTATGGGGAGGTAACTGCACATGGTGAAGGTGAATTCATCACGCACCTGGTGATATGTTCATGCCCATTCAGTTGTGACTGCGTGGTTTCCCTGGTTCTATCTGTAGAAGTCATACTCAAATATTGGCATACAGCTTATGTAGCTCTCTGTGCATGTGTGTGTCTGTAACCTTTATAGATAACATGGCATGAGAGAATGAAAGGTTCTGTTTTTTCTGCAACACCCTCATCAAAGAATAAGGACCTCTATTTCATCTAGAATTCATTCCTAAGACAGAGAGAAACCAAAAAGAACTGGAGATTGGTTTACTATACAGCATTGCTCTTCTCTTTCAAGGAATTCTACCAGGTGGAATAAGTTTGATTTTATTGTTTGCATAATTCTCATGAGATAAAACTGGTGAGAACAATCAATAAATATAAATGGCAAGAAATCTGCTTACTATTCTAAATTTTCTCTAGGGACATCTTTTTATTCAAATTTATTTTTAGTTATGAAATAGATTTATCTCATAAACAATATAATAAATAGATACATATTAAGAAGTTACAGCTTGATTTCTTTCTTTGAAATCTGTACACTTCTGTGGTTTAAAAAGAATTACCCTGTATTGGGAACTTTTCTTTACCATGGTACTGATTATTTGGTGGGTCAAACGAAGTTCCCCATGTTTGCAGTGAGACAGTTCATTGTGAAGTAGAAGCCTTTTAATATATATTTTAAAAATTTTTATTTCACTAGACTCTATCATTTTAAAAAGGACTCTGTCACATTTCATTTTGTTCCTCCAATTTATGGTAATTTGTCCTGTCAACACTCAATGAATGATGTTAGACTGGATCCTGTAGTAATTAGACCTCAAGCTTTTATACGTATGTGTTAAAGCATTTTTTTAAAGAGACAGGATCTCTCTGTGTTGCCCAGGCTGGACTCAAACTCCTGGGCTCAAGTGATCCTCCTGCCTCAGGCCCCAGAGTAGTTGGGACTATAGGCACAAGCCACCACAGATGCATCTGTAAGTAACTGTCTCTTAAGAAACGGAGATGTTTGCCACAAAACAGAACTGCTTCACTTCACAGAGTTAAGCAAACCTGTAAACAACAGAACATCCACCTGCTATCTCTAAGTGAATGGAAGTGTTTTCATATGAAACGTCTCTCTTTCTAACATTACAGTGTTCCTGCAAAAGTTCCTTTTTTCTCCTCCAAGAAGCTTATAAGGCACAGGAGAGAGGCATCCCCTCTCTATCCCTAACCCTGACCCTGACCCTGACCCTAAACCCTAACCCTAACCCCTAGCCCTAACGCTCTGGCTAAGGCTTCCAGTACTATGCGCAATAGAACTTATAATAGAGGGAAGTATTGTCTGGTTTAAGCAGGAATGCTTTGAATTTTTCCATGTTCACTGTCAGATTAGCTGGGTGTTTGTCATATATGCCCCTTATCACTTTGAGGTATACCCCCTCAATGTCTGTTTTGTTAAGCATTCTTACACAAAGGGGGTTGAATTTTGCCAAACACTTTTCCTGTGTCTCTTGAGAGGATCATATGGTCTTTGTTTTTACTTCCCTTTTATGTATATAATTACATTTATAGATTTGCATATGTTCATCCCATCTCTGGGATGAAGTCCACTTGATCATAACGGATTATTTTTATGAAGACCGGCTGAATTAGATTTTCTTGGATTTGTTGAGAATTTTTGAATCTATATTCATAGGGAATATTGGTCTGTATTTTTCTTTTGTTGTTGTTGTTGTTGTTCTGTCTTTTTCTTGCTTTGGTATTAGGGTGATGCTGGCTCCTAAAGCATGTTGGGGAGGATTTATTCCTTCTCAGTGTTGTGGAATAATTTCTGCTGGATAGGCTCCAGTACTTCTTTTTAAGTATGGTAGAATTCAGCAGTAAAACAATGTGTTCAGGACTTTATTCTTAAGAAAGGTTTTTTTATTACTGCTTCAATACCAGTCCTTGATATTTGTCTGTTCAGGAATTCTATATTTTCCTGAATGAGCCTAGGGAGGCTTGGTGTTTCTAAGAATCTGTCCATTTCCTCCACATTTTCAAGTTTATGTGCATAGAGATTTTTAGACTATTCAAAGGTGATATTTTGTATTTCTGTGCAAACAGTTGTAATTTCACGTTTTTCATTCCTAGTTGAGCGTATTAGAATCCTATCTTTTCTAATTTTGGTTAATCTCATTGAAGGCATGCCAATTATGATTATCTTCTCAAAAACTAACTTTCTGCTCCATTAATCTTCTATATAGTTCATTCGTTATCAATTTCATTTAGTTCTGCTGTGATCTTGGCTATTTCTTTTCTTCTGCTGATTTTGGGATTGGTTTGCTCATCCTTTGTCCATTCTTAGAGTTGATTCATTAGATTGTTGATTTGTTACCTTTCTGTCTTTTGGATGTAGGAATTTATGACTATGAATTTTCCTCTCAGGATGCTTTAGCGGTATTTCACAGATTTTGATAACTTGCATTTCATTATCATTTATTTGAAAAAATCTTTTGATTTCCATCTTAATGTCCTCCTTCACCTGCCATTCATTCAGCAGTAGGTTGTTTAGTCTTCATGACTTGTGTAGAGATGAGTGTTTCTGATACTGTTGATTTCTAATTTTATTCTTGTGTGGTCTGAGAAAATGCATGGTATAATTTCTATTTTTTAAAATTTTGGGGGTCATTTTTTGTGGCATAGGACATGATCAGTCTTAGAGAATGTCCTCTGAGCTGATGAGAAGGAAGTATTTTTGTTCTTTTTGGATAGAATGTTCTGTAACTGTCTGGTAGGCCCATATGTTCTAGAATTTCATTTAAGTCCCTTGGTTTTTTGTATATTTTCTCCTTGGAGGAGCTGTATAGTTCTATTAGCAGGGTGTTGAAGTTCCTGGGCATTATGGTTGTACTGTCTGTGATTTTGTTTGGATCAAGTAGATTTTACACTATGAATCTGTGTATTCCTGTGTTTGGTGTATAAATATTTAAGATTGTTATACCTTCTTGGTGAATTGATCCCTTTATCATTAAATGATGACCATCTTTCCCTTTCATTACTTTTGTTGATTTGAAGACAAAGTTATCTGATATGAAAACTGTTACTTCAGCTTTCTTTTGGTTTCCATTAGCATGGAATGTTTTCCCTTTACTTTCAGTCTGGATGAGTCCTTGTGGGTTAGATGCGTTTCCTGAAGATAGAAGACACTTGGCTTGTGTATATTTGTACATTTAGGCAGCGTATGTCTCTTCAGTTGGTAGTTAAAGCCATTCATATTTATTGAGATATTTGATTAATGGGGGGATTTCTGTTCATCCTGTTGAGTTGAACTTTGTTGGTTTGTTTTATCTCTTACACCACTGTGGTATCTGGACTGCTACCTTAGCTTTTGGGTGATTTCATGTTAAGTGTTTATCATGATGATCTATGAATAATGAAGTTCTGAGTACTCTCTGTAGGGAAGGTCTTGTCTTGACGAATTCCCTCAGTGTTCGCTTGTCTGAGAAAGACTTTATTTTTGCCTCAAGTGAAACTTAATTTTGGAAAACACAAACATCTAGGCTGGGCCTTATTCTGTTTGAGAAGACAGAATAGGGCCCCAGTCCCTTTTGACTTATAGGGTCCCAGTTGAGAAGTCTGCAGTTAGATTAATGGAGTTTCCTTTGTAAGTTACCTGCTCCTTTCACCTTATCGGTCTTAGGAATGCCTCTTTCATGTTTATCTTGGCCAGTCTGATGACAATGTGTTGTTGTGTTTTTGTCTCTCAATGAATCTCTCAAGGGTCCTGTGAGCTTCTCGTACCTGGATATCTAGAGTTGTAGCAAGGACACGAAAATATTCCTCAATTTCTCCCTCCCAAAATATTATCCAACCCTTGTTAATTTTCTTCTTGACCCTCAGGGGTCACTGTGATTCTTATGTTAGGCCTCTTTATATGATCCAATGTATCTTGTAGGCTTTGCTGATTCCTCTTATTTCTCTGCTCTATCTCTGTGATTGACCTGTTTAATTGAAGGGTGTTATTTTCAAGCTCTGAGTTTCTTTCTTCTGCCTGATATAACCTGTTCTAAAGGCATTCAACTGTGATTTGTAGTTCACTGAATGAATTTTTCCTTTCCAGAAACTCTGTTTAACTTTTATTTAATAATTCGATTTATTTTGCAAATTTTTCATTCATGTTTTGCAGAGTTTTTGTGGTTTCTTTGTGTTGGGTTTCCATTATCTTGAATTTCATGAAGCTTCCTTCCTATCCATGTTTGAAATACTTCATATGTCCTTTCAACATTCTGCTTTTGGCTGGTGTCCATTGCTAGGGAGCTGCTGTTCCCTTTGGGGGGGTGAGGTTTCACTCTGATTCTTCATACTTCCAGAGTCCTTTCACTGGTTCCTTCTCATCCGCAGCAGACTTTGCTTCCTTATTTTGGATTTTTTTTCCTTTAGATAATGATATGCCTAGGTTATTCTCTGAGTTGGTCGGTGCTTGTGGGTGAGAATCAACCACACCGTCTGTGATTGTGCCAGTAAATGCTGCAATGGGCACTGAGTCTCCCCGTCAGTAGGTCGTGTTTGCAGGAAGGAGGAAGCTGCACTATTGTTTTTGGATCCTGTGACCAGCTCTAGCTCCTCAGGAGAAGCCCTCCAATGCCCCAGGTGGTAGGTGGGGCCCTGAAACCTCCAGGTGAGTCCTGTATTTACTATCACAGAAGGGGCAGGTTGGGAATTAGGCTGGATGAGGTTAGGTTGGGTTATGCTGCCCTCTAGCGCCACAAATGCTGGTCACAGATAAGTATGGGTTAAAGGTCCATTCCAAAAAAAAAAGGTCCATTCCATGAGTCTGGGACCAGAAGGACCTGAAGTAGCCACATTCAACTATAGTGTCTTCTCTCTACCCTTAGAAAAACTGCCAGGGGGACACTTCCACTTGGGAAATAGTGGCAGCTCAAGGAGCTTTTGGATCAAGGTGAACTGTCTATTAAAGTGAGTGGTATTGGCCGGGCGCGGTGGCTCACGCCTGTAATCCTAGCACTCTGGGAGGCCGAGGTGGGTGGATCGCTCAAGGTCAGGAGTTCGAAACTAGCCTGAGCAACAGTGAGACCCCGTCTCTACTAAAACTAGAAAGAAATTAATTGGCCAACTAAAAATATATATAGAAAAAATTAGCCGGGCATGGTGGCACATGCCTGTAGTCCCAGCTACTCGGGAGGCTGAGGCAGAAGGATGCTTGAGCCCAGGAGTTTGAGGTTGCTGTGAGCTAGGCTGACACCATGGCACTCACTCTAGCCCAGGCAACAGAGTGAGACCCTGTCTCAAAAAAAAAAAAGAAAAGAGTAAACTCTTTGCATCGGGGACTGTCTTATTCA
>CAUYRT010035180.1:0-22028 GCA_963574885.1 Lepilemur ruficaudatus
GGCTGCAGGGTGAAGGGTGGGTGGGTGGCTCTGTCTCCACATCCTCCCCGATGTGTCCACCTCTTCTGTCCCTGCTCACTGAGCTGCCTCCAGCCCTCCAGCGTTGAGGTCCTAAGCTGTCATGTGCTGGCCTTGGCTCTCTCCAGGACTGAACTCTTGTCCTTGTGGGATGCCTTGTGGGTCTTTGAAGACCCTGCCCACCTCCCTACTCCTTTTCCATTGCTGGGAGTTCTCCCTGCAATTCCCTGGCTTAAGTGAGGTCCCTCTTCCAATGAGTCATTTAAGGTTCCTCTCTTTGCCTGGTCCCCACACCCCCAGCCTCTCCCCACTGGGGTTTCCTGGCCCTACACACAACAGGCTGAATGCCTAAGTCCACCAAGACCAACTCTTAGGCACCTGCACCAGGCTCAGCACAGTGGGATGCCAGTGGAACCCCATGGGCTCTTCATTCTGTCCCCTTCCTGCCACCAGCTGCGTTGGCCAGTCTCTTCCTTGAGAAAGCTCACTGTGCCCCCCCCACCGGCCCCTGAACCCCCTTGACTAGACAGGAGGTGCGGGGCAGCACCTCCCACCCCTCCTCCGTCTTCCTCCCCCTCCTCAGACAGCCTGGACGGCAAGGTCAAGGGTTTCCAATCTGGTTCTCGGACACCCTCTTTGCAAGCCCCTCTTAGGGCCCAGGCCCTTTGCATGGTGTGTGGGAGAAGGTGGAAGAGCTGTCGCCTCTTGCCTGCAGACCTCCTACAACCCTGAGAAGGGGCCCTGTTTAACATCCTGCAGTTGCCACAAGGAGTAATGGCTTGAGATGAAGCTAGAAAAGGCATTTATGAAGTCAGCTTTTGCGTTGTTTTTGTTTCCTTCACGTGAACGCTGTTTTGCCTTTTGCAAGGGAAAGAATAAGGAATAGAAAGATGAGGGAGGGGTCCATTTTTCTAACTGACAAGCCCTTCTCTTCCAGAAGGGCTCTTCGGCTCACCTTCCCGACTCTTCTCCCAGCTCACAGTGCTCTGCCCCTTCCTCTCGGGTCTCATGGTGGCCTCTACCTCGCCCCTGCCCCTGAGTGCCACTAGGACACTCACCATAGTCACGTCCCCAGATAAAACCTCATTGTCCTGTGACCCATTCTTCTGCCCACCGGACAAAAGCAAGCAGTGCAAATGAGTCTTCTTAGTACCAGCAAGTGACAGTTCTAAGAAGCGCCTATGAGTTGACTTCCAGGGGACTGAAGGGTTGGCCCCACCTGTGGGGATTTCAGCACCAGGCAAACAGCTGGGTAAACATTTGGGGCCAGTGCAGCGGGCTGCCCCGGGCTGCAATGCCCAGTCCTCATTTTGGTGCCAGGGCCCGGGACTCCATCGGGAGATCCCTCTGCAGCACGTGGCTGCTTAGGACGCATCCGCATAGCCACCGGCCTCACGTGTGCATACCTTCTCCTTCCGCCCAAGCACACATGTGTCAGCCCGGCGGACTGTCCCCTCCCCTGCTACTGCCTCCACCAACACTACCATTGCAAAATGCTGTCTCTCTCGGGGGCCATTTCCCCTCTTTTCCTGCCCTGTTCTGCGTGACCAGGAGCACCTATCTGCTTTGATGCATCGTGCTTTGACACATCGAGACCATTGACTTTCCTGAAATATGGCTCAATTGATTCCTATGTGTGTCCATTCCAGAGTTTTAATGTAAACGTGCTCATTGAGACGGGAAGGAAATGTTTAAAACAAACAAACAGACTCCAGCAGCCTTCGACGTGCTGCTCCCGAAGGCAGCGACAGCAACAGCTGCCGAGAGTCCAGAAGCAAAGCTCGTCTTCTCCGTAGCTCTCTCCTGCGTGGGTCATTGACACCCTGTCCCTGAGGCACCTTCCCCCATCCTGTGGCCACTAGGCTGTTCCCTGATGGCTAGGGCGTCCCGCCATCCACCGTCCTGACAAAAACCTGCTCGGCGCCACAGGTTTTCCTTTTGCTCGCTGTTCTCTTTCAATCCCTCCTAAATTCGCCATTTCCTAGTCCTTTGGTCCAACGTCTCGGTCCCTTGGTGCTGGTCCTGCATCCGTGTGCACTGGGAGCTGTCCCTCACCCTGTCCCTGCCCTGCCACCGTGGCTGTTCCCACAGCTCCATGTCACCTGGCTGGAAGATGCTGGTGGGAGACAGGAGGGCAATTGGAAGGGAGAAACCGGGGTTTCCTCCTCCACGTCCCCTTGACCTTGGGTGGTGGCTCAGCGGTGGCCAATTCTTCAGGGTTCCGGGCTCCACCACGTGACCCCGGCCTGGGGCTCTCATAACTCAGCTCCCCAGGCCAGGGATTGTACTGGCCTCCGGGGCTCCTTTGGGCTTCTTGGCTCCTCTGTCCCCTGTGCTGGGCTCCTAGTGACATCACAGCTGCAGCTCCAGAGACTCTAGAACTTCTCAATCTGACACAGTCCCCTGCATTGCAGTTCTCTTATTGTCAAAGACAGAGTGTTCCATTTCCCTGTTGGGCCCACCGGGTAGATCTCCTTCCCAGATTTCTAAACTGCTGTCATCTGATAAAAGTCCTCTGTGACAGGCGAGAGTTGAGTGGACAAAGTTGGTCCCTGAGATCAAACCAGTTGGCTTTGGTTTTCATCTTAGCTCTGACATTTCTAGCTGTGCTGCCTTGATCAATCTACTAAACCTCTCTGAGCCCCAGTTTCTTCATGGTTAAAACATGGATACTGAATCCCCCCCTTTCCTCCATGGTGGTAAACTCTGGTGACCTTCACGCGTCACCTGGCAACTCCTGGGTGCGCAGTGAGCATTCACTGCCCTCACCTCCCCGAAAGCGGTCATATCTGCAAAGGCATGAGTGCATACACCCTCCTAGGAAACATATTTGTATTCTAACTGTGGAAATGAGTACTTTAGACTCAATCGTTAATTTTAAGTGTGTAAATCTCAGCACAAAAAATCAGAAAGATATATTTTTGAGAGAGGGACTCAATATATTTTTGAGGGACTTTTGAGAGAGACTGCAAATCACTCTGAAGTGGTGGTCACCTACTCTAGGGGGGATGGGGGAGGGATCCGTTAGCTGATATGAAAAGTGATCCTCTCCCCACCCCCCAAGGGAAGGCGGCGGAATGTGTGGGAGTCTGGCCGTGGGTTATTTTCCTTCCCATTAACATCCTCTTCTCTATGTATTTTAGCCTTAATCAAATGCATGTGTTTTTGTTTTATTTGCACTTAGTTCATCAAAGTGTCCCTTATGGTTTGAACTATGCCATGAAGCCTTAAGCTCTTCGGTGAAACCCTCATTAATACCCCTGGGAAACAGGAAGTTGCATTTAGTGAAATATAAATAAATTCAGCTCCCAGGGGCTTCGCCCTGGCCTGGGTCAGAGAAGAGGCAAGCAGCGGCTCCTCGGTCGGACTGATCCGTTGCCCTCTCTCCGCCCGAGCTGGAAGGACAAAAGTCCCATGACACTCAACCGAGAAGTGTTTTGAGAATGTGCCTTGCCTTTGTTCAAAACCATTCCCCGGTCAAGTGCAGTTTTATGAGGGAAAGAGATTCTATTGATTTGGCTACATCATCGGGTGTATCGTTCCAGATTTATTTCCCACCCCACCCCCCGGCCCCATACTCTGAAACCAGGCGGTGCAGGCAGGAAGTGAGGAAGAGGGAAAAAAGCACTGTAAGCCTAAACCACGTCGCCAGCGTCGCTGGGCGAGTCTCGCGTCTCGGTGAGGAGGTCTCCCTCTCACCCTCTCCTGGACTCTCCAGCGCACATGTGGAACTGATTACGAACAAAGCCCGATTGTTGTATATTTGGAATTTCCCACATCAACTCGATGCTTTCTTTAACTGCCTCTCCATGTGTGTCTGTGGCTCGGAGTCTGCGCCCACGTTCCCAGCCCCGGGCCCCCGCCCCGCCAGCACCCCAGCCCCCCTCTTCGCCTGCTCCCGATGCATTTTCACTTCTTCCCTTTGCACCCCACTCCTGTTAGGTTTGTTTGAATAAATTGCTTCTTCGTCTCCACCGTTTGCAATAAACTAAGCACTGGTTTGTAGCGAGTGCGTGAAAGCCGGTTCCCAAAGCATGTGAGTAACATCATGCTAACACCTGAAGCGTGGGGTTGCCACAGAGGGAATGGCCGTCACTCCTTTCATCAAACCCACACCGGAGAGGGGCAGGGTATGTAGAACTACTTTAAAAAGAAGAAAAAGAAAATGCCTCACATCCCAGAAGCCCCTTAAATTCATTTTCTTTATAGCAATTCTTTCTGCTCTGGAAGTAAGCGGATTTAGGGAGGAGCAGAAACAGGGGAAGTAGAGGAACAATGTATCAGTTACAAAATAGCACAGAGACGTTAAAATTTTAGACGGTTTGTATCATGCGTCTGAGAAGGCTGTGGGATCTGGAATTACACAATGTGATCAGAGAAGCATTGACCAACGTGGTGAATGAATGAGGCTGATCTTCCACCGTCCTTTCAGAGCCTCGTAAAATCAAATCTAACTTCATGTTTACCGGCACACACAGAAATAAATGTTCTATAACACAAACATTTAAATGGGGAGGTGCCAAGTGCAAGCCTGTTACATTTGGGTTGATTCATCAGAACCATGAGATAGTTTTCCCTTCTTTCTCTTTGTGGACAGCATTCACATGTACGATGAATCACATGCGTGCATTTACTTTGTATGGGTTAGAAAGCAGGAGGAAAAAACCAGATACGCGTGCCTGATGCTCAGTTTCATAGATATAATTTATGACTGCAAAGAGAAACCCCCTAAATCCCCAATGTGTTGTGTCGCTGGTCTTCAAATACCGTCCCTGTGTTCGGGAGAGAGTGCAATCGGAATGTAGGATTGCACATTAATCTCCGCTCCAGATGGTGATATTCCAAATAGTCTTTTTAAGGTGAGCATGTGACCTACTGTACCGCCGAGGGGCCTGGGAGTCACGTGACTGAATGCATACTCCGTCTGATGGAGCTTTGATCAGACAACTGACCTGGTTACCGTCTGCAGCCACGGGAAGCAAAGTTGACATTTCTGGATCACTCTCCCCGGAAGCGTCACGAGCCCACTTCTGGGACATAGCCGTCTCACGGAGCCATCGAGAGGGGACAGACAGAAGGAAGCCGAAGATGCCGCTCTCTGCAAGCTGAAGCTGCGGAACCTGGGCTGGGTTTTCTTTTTTCCCATCCCCCCACCTCCTGACAAACCACGTCTTGACTCATATGGTCGAAAGAAAAACTCCTTCGGTTATTTGATATCTGGGAAAACTCCAGGAACCATAACTTATTTTCAAGGAAGCCTCCCGCTCTCTCCCTCCCTTTGCTGGGAACACACACACACACACACACACACACACACACACACACACACAGAGACACAGCTCTACACCATGGTGGTTCAGGCTGCTGTGGCTCCGAATAGATCCCACAGACTTTTACTGAAAATACCTTATGGATCTCTGAGAAGGCGCAGCGTGGAGAGGGTAAGCTACGTGGCGGGCTGTTTGCTTTTTGGTTGCTCCAGAGAAAGGGAGATGTTGGTTTTCATTGTGCATAGCATTACTTCTGGGTTGCTAATGTTTTCCTGAACAATACGACTTCCTGGGACTGTGGAACACTGTGTCATCTGTAATCTTTTTTTTTTCAGAACAGATAATGATGAGAAATCTAAAGCAGAAATTTTTGTCACTTGTGGATCTTGGGTGATGGGGCTGCTCTTACAGACAAAATATCAGGGAAAATATTGGGGTAGGAACTGCCCCCTGGAACGGATCTGAAAGATTTGAGTGCTTGTTGAGAAACGCGTCGGGGCTGGGCTGCGAGACCCGATTCCTTCTGTGTTTGTTGGAACATACTCACTAGTGCAGCAGGGCTGTGACTTTCCTCTGCTGGTGGCGGTGTCTGTAAAGGAGGTGACAGGGACGCTAGAGTGCTTCGAAGCTTTGATGGCTTAAATTATGCAGGCGGTAGATTAAAGGCCCCTTTTGTTTTTTTCCCCCAAATACATGGTTATCGTTTTTTAGGTTTGTTTGTTTTTAATACCATGGATTTAGGCACAAAATTACTCTGTTAATTTCCTGAAAGTGTGCTTACTTTATGGTAGCCCCTAGCAGAGAAGATCCTATAAAATAATAGCAAGGATTTATCCTTCTCTGGCGTAGTGAATTTCACTTGGGGACTGGCTATAGTTAGTGCAAAGCTGGTTGTTCTTGGGATGTCGGGCTCAAGGAATGGGGACAGTGTCTACACCCACATGGGGGTGCAATGGTTCAGTGGGTCTCAGAAAGCCCCAGAAGCCCTGTTTGAGTTCTGGCATCAGAACTCTACACAGGTATCTTAGGTTAAGGTGTAGTCCAAGACCTAAGCAAGCAAATAGCATCACACGATGCTCTCTTGACAGATACGCAACCTGCTGCATCTTATAAAGAACAGAGTTTAATTCAAGTGACTTTTCCTGATTGGTAGAGTGACTACTCAGTGATGCTTACATTTTTTAAAAAACCTAATCAGAAGTTTAAAAATATGAGGGGCTATCTAGATATCCAGACGGTTGATGGCCTGGGTTTTGATAGTGACATTTTTCTCTGCCATTTGAATAATGAAGAAAACTTCACTTGTGTGTAGGTCTTGATTTTGATACATGTTTCTTGGGCTCAATATCAGGATTATCAACTGATATGTATTAAATGCCTACTGTGTACTCCCTTTTATAGGACCACCAGTTCTAGCAAAATTTATGGGCTTATCGGGCTTATGTTGAATGTGCTTTTAGGTTCTAGTGAAAACTCTTTGTCCTGTATGGTCACTAAATTTTTGTAATATGTTCTATTATTAAGATGCTCATTCACACTCACATGGAAATGGGAATTGTATGCCTTAGGGCTATGAAACTTGGCAATATTAAAGAGATAGTTACCTGCATAGAAGCACGTAAAAACCATAGTCGCCTGGTAACCTCACATTATACCGGTAGGATCTCCAGATAAATGTTCAGTGACTCATTTGTGTCTGCATAAATCCAGATGCATGCAGCTAACACTTCTAGATGCACTGTTTATTGATTTAAGAAAAGCAGGCAGTGAGGAGTATACTGATGTATCTGAGACATGCCTGCTGTTGCATGTTTGCATGTATTTGCATTCAATACACACAGGCCTGTTTTCTGCCCTTGAACACACGCCATTGGTACCTTCGCCTTTGGAGTGGGTTTGAAAGCTTTGGGGTCCCTCAGAGCAGCACGCGCATCCTTGGAGTATTGAGTCTTCCCTGGGAACCTCCAGTGCAATCGACAGCAAAAGTAATCGGAATACAGAATGTCCCATCAATTCCAATTGCACATCTTACCCGGTGGGGGTTCTGGGACAACTGGCAGAATTGGAGTCATATGTTTCTAGAAGAGAAGGAAAGGGGAGGGCAGACCCTGAGAATGGCACCCTTCCTCGGGGACTCCCTGAACCAAAAACAGCAACAGCTTTTTCAGTTCCACCAGTGGCCTCGAGGGTGACAGACGTTTGAGGTGGTTTCTGCTGTCTCAGGATATTCAGTGATGTGTAGGCCTCGCATGTCTGTGACGCCCTTACTCCAGTGCGCTTCGTACCTGTTCCCTCCATTTGCCGTCGTGAGTTGCCAAAGAGACACAGAGAACGGGGGTTATTGCCCTTGTCCTGTGCGAACAGGGAAACCAAGGCGCGGAGAGGTTTAACCTCCTGTCTGGAAAATAACAGTCAACGGCAGAGCAGGACCTAAACCCAGGGACCTGGTACGTCACGTCCCTGCCACTGGGACAAGTTTTATTATCTTTGCGCTCTGGGGGAGCTATGACATGGCACCTGGCCCTGAGAAGAGGGTTTTAACCTTGTCCCCAGTACTTCACATGAAAGGAAATTTTGAGCACATACCAAGTCAGGGATGCTAAAAACCAGGGAGAGCGACATGATATCTAGGGCACTGACACTTGTGTGGCTTTAGGTGTCCAGGATTCAACAACTGCTTCTATATCTATTTTCCAATTGCCTAGAACTGTAGTTGAAAAAATATTAATTGCAACTTTGTAATCATGCCACTTAGAATCCATCAAATCCTGATTACAGAAACACTCACTCAGGGTGGGGGCCCCGGCTTGGTTCTTATTTATAGTTTTCCAGAGACTGTCTACCATGAGCCCATCTCTGTGCTAGGCAGGGTGGAAAAAAATAAAAGAAATATAAAATGCCATATGATAGGAGCGATTAGGCATGCAGTGTGTATATAAATGAAACCATTATAAGTCGAGAGAATACAGGCTAGAATTAAGCTACAAAGTAAGTCATACAGACAATTTAGGTGATACAGAAAGAAGCATGGTGGGTGGAGTGGGGCTGGGAGAACCCACAGCCTCACTGTTTACAGCGTGTGGCCTTGGCCAGGTGACTCAGACTGTCCCAGCTCCGGTTCATTCATCCAGACTGTCCATGCCCTCAGGGTGGTTGTGAAGGACCAGCAGTGACATACGTGATGACCTATGGCCATCATATAAGACGCCAGCCATAATGACGGGTGTATTTTTCAGCTTGCATATCTTGTATAGAAGAATGCTTGGCTTGTATTTTTACACACTTAGTCTCACCTCCCTGCCACCTTGGGAGGTCCTTTTTTTTTTTTTTTTTCCTGAGACAGCCTCTCACTCTGTTGCCCAGGCTAGAGTGCTGCGGCATCAGCCTAGCTCACAGCAACCTCAAACTCCGGGGCTCAAGTGATCCTCCTTCCTCAGCCTCCCGAGTAGCTGGGACTACAGGCATGCGCCACCATGCCCTGCTCATTTTTTCTATATATTTTTAGTTGTCCAGTTAATTTCTGTCTATTTTTAGCAGAGACAGGGTCTCACTCTTGCTCAGGCTGGTCTCGAACTCCCGAGCTCTAGAGATCCCCCTGCCTCGGCCTCCCGGAGTGCTAGGACTACAGGTGTGAGTCACTGCGCCCGGCCTTTGAGAGGTCTGTGAGCACTGTGTACCTGATCAAGCCAGGGCGAGAAGTGTTTTGTGGGAATCACTTCCCTTGGACTCCCAATTTCATGGAAGACATGTGAAAAACAGTGTTTCGAACTGACCGCCCACAAACGCCAAGTAACTGAACTTACTGAAGCCTGCATGCTTCTATCTGGTGTCTTCCTTCTAAAGCCAGATGTTTTTATTCCAGAGGTAAAGTAAAAAATGAACTTCATGGAAAAATCTAATAAACGTAAGAACAAAACATATACATGAGTTAAAGGAAGGAGAAATGTGGAAATTTTGTCTGGGAGTTTGCCTTGGGCAGGGGGAACATTTTTATTAAACTACAATACATAGAATCATACAAGATGAGGAAATGGTTTTATGTTGGAGATTACTCCTTATAGATCCAAGGCCGAAGAATGAGTGAGTGAGCAAACCCTTTACGGGCCCGCCTCGTGTTGTTTTAGTTTGTGATCTTAAATCGAGGTGACTTACATCTGCTGGGCTGCGTTCTCTGCTCGGGTTTGGGCTCCAGGAAACAGAGAAATGTGTATTTCTTCACGCCCTAAGATGCTACCCTACGAGGGCTCTGAGCCCTTCTTTCACGCGGGCATTACACACACACACACACACACACACACCCGGCTGCCCAATCCTGGTCTTCCTCTAACTCCGCCAGCTGCCTAAATTCCCACCCAGACCCCAGGCCTCTTCCAGCTTCCAGCCTCCTGCCCGTCCGTCATGTCCCCTGGGTGGCCAGTCGCCAACTCTGAAATGTCCCTCCCCTCTCTGCACTCCTCCCATTCCTGGGTGTGGACCCCCTCCTCTCCCACCCACTTATTGCCTTCTCACTGGTCCCAGTCTTGTGTCCCTGAGCCCACGATCCTTGCTGCAGCCACTGCGATCGTTATAAAACCTAGGGGTGATGGTGACACTTGTCTACTTAAAACCCTTAAGTGGTTCCCTAAATGCTTAAGCATCATCAATCACGAGGCCTTTCTAACTTCTCCAGCCTCCCCTGTTCCCACACCTTCCCCCAAGCGTGTTACATTCCAACCACGCAGAAGGTGTTTGCGGCTCTTCCAACCTACTGTGCCCTCTCCTGCCACAGGGCCTTTGCACGAGCTTTCACCCGCCTGCTTCTTGCTCTTTCCTCCCTCCACCCCTTTAACTTTTTATTCACATCCTTCAGCCTAAGGATACCATCCTGTGGCAAGCCCTATCGGGCTCCCCATTCTCTCCCCACGTCTGAGTAAGTGCTCTTCCCAGGATCCCCCCATGGTGCTCTGGAATCCCCTTTCAGTAGCCCAGATCCTACCAGTCTGAAACTGCTGGTTTATGTCATGTTAGTCGGCCCCACAATGACAGGCTTTCTGAGCACTGGAGACACATCTTGGTCCCAGGAGTGCAAGAAACATCCGTCGGATGAGAGAATGAATGAAATCTGAAGGTTCTTACATAGTAAACCTTCCCCAGCATGAGTGAATTTGAGAAGAGGCTCAGCATTAAGACATAAACTGGAACAGCCTGATTCCCGTGCTAACTTGACCACACGCCCTGTCGCTGCTGGTGGGAAACGTGTTCTCGGTCACGTGTTAACACAACACGGTTATTATTTGTTCTGAACTCCGAGACCATCCATGCTCCTTTAAGTGGAACAGACTTTACGCATGAACAACCAGCCAGACTCAAATTGTACGTCTCTTCACAAAGTAGTATAAACTTGACAGTTTTATTGGGGGAGAAAAAAACGAAACAAGAAAGCATTCTCTTTTACCACAATTATTCAAATATTTTAGGTGAAAGCTTTTTTTTTTCCCTCCCCCTTCTAGGAAAAGACTGAAACAGTGTGATATTTCTGGAGCGGTATTTTTAACGCAGCATAAATTAAACCTCTTTGCACCCACATCATTCATTATTTGATGTGTTATTCCAGGTTGACGTATTGCCAGTCTATTATTTTGCAAACCATTACATTATCCCAGCTGCTGAGCCGCATAACTTAAGAATCTGGAATACAACAGCGTCTCTATAGTCGAGAGCGTGGCGCTTACATTCTGAATGTATTCATGCAGCGAAGTGTGAGACGCTACCCCAAACACATACAGCGGACGGCTTGTAGTGGATATTTATTACCATTGAAAGCAGACAGCCGAGCACTGTTCAGATAGATCAGCGTATTCACACATGTTATTATCCAGCCCCCTCATCCTGCATACGGTTTTGTTCCTGCTATAAATAGACGCCTCTCTGGAGGAGAAGAACACGAACTATCGGGGACTCCAATTCTCTGGTTCACGGAACGCACTGAAGGCCATTTTCCCTGCGTTGGTTCATCCCTTGAAATTTTAAGTGACCCAGGCTTGGTGAGCCAGAGTTTATTTTATTTCTGATAGCAGTTTATGTCCCATTAAACCAGTGACTTCTCGGCTTGGGCAGAGTCAGGTTGCGTATTGGCTCAGTGTTGGGGACGAAAGGCTGTCCCTATGGGTACCACTCCGGGGTTTTCATTCCTGCTATGAGGAGCTGGATTGCAAATCCCTGTTCAAACGGTCAGGTCTCCCCAGAGCTTCATCATCCTGTGCAAAATGGCGGCTCTCAGGCCAAGCCTGAAACTGGGCTACGGTTCCCCTCTTTGGGTCACTTGTCCCCAAGTCCGGAGTCCCTCTTATGTTCCCATAATGTCACTAGTCAAATGCCATGGCTCATTCTGAAGCAGTCATTCTCAATCTTGGCTTCACGTTGGAAACACCTGAGGAGCTTTTAAAAATCCCAATACCCAGGCTGTTCCCAGACCAACATGCGTCAGGGTCTCTGGGGACGAGATCCAGGCTTCGGTATGTAAATCTCCACTTGGTTCCAGCATGCAGCCAACCTTGAGAACAATTGCCCCACGGTACGATTATCACCAAGACAGATCATCTGGGCAAGATGCTAGCTTAAGGAAGTTAGCTAGTTCTTCTGTTTTCTGGTGTCTTCGCATGAAAGAAAAAGAAATGGGTTGATTGCCTTGAATTTTGGGGGTCAAGAGTGTCATTCTCAGCTGGGCGCAGTGGCTCGTGCCTGTAATCCTAGCACTCTGCGAGGCCAAGGCTGGTGGATCATTTGAGCTCAGGAGTTCGAGACCAGCCTGAGCAAGAGCGAGATCCCATCTCTACTAAAAGTAGAAATTAGCTGGACAACTAAAAAATATATAGAAAAAATTAGCCAGGCATTGTGGCACACACCGGTAGTCCCAGCTACTCGGGAGGCTGAGGCAGAAGGATCGCTTGAGCCCAGGAGTTTGAGGTTGCTGTGAGCTAGGCTGATGCCACAGCACTCTAGCTTGGGCAACACAGTGAGACTCTGTCTCAAAAAAATAAAGTGTCATTCTCATTAGGAGAAAAAAACATTTAAGCTCCTTGAGAGTTGGGTCCATATTCCTGGGACATCCTATGCAGTGCCCAGCACACTGAAGCCACTCTCTGGGTAGATCCGTGCAGCCCTCTGAAGTCACAGAGTCTAGTCTCATGCGGCACTTCCTTCCAGACAATCTAAAATCAGAAACACCCAATCTAGCTTCTCCTGCATACGCCTCTTCTCTGCGGAGGCACAGACAAAGTCCCTTCCGTGTGTATTTCAATCTTGCAGGTCCATTCACAAAATCAACTGTGGGTTCTCAGAACACTTTGTGTAATTGTTTTGAAACAGGTGTCTTGTAAGTTGCCCCAGTCTGTGTAATATAAGAGTTCCAATACATAGTTGAAAACAATTCACTTTTATTTATGTCAATTCATCAATGAGCCTCAGAGAGCTGCATTATGTGTATAAAATAATGTAGACGAAACTACACCGTGGATCTTTGTTCTCTAATCTGGGAGGGGATGAACCACATCTATGGATTTTTAAGTCTTTTTTTGTTTTCTCTTACTGGTCACTCAATAACTAACTGCTTCAAAGGACTTGGAAAGTTTTTCTACAAGGCTCCAGAGCCTAGGATAGTACCTGGCTCATAAATAAGATAAATAAGTGTTCATTGCATGAACGTTGAATAGATGAATAAAAAGAATGCCTTCATGTCATAAATTCAAACCTTTAATAAAACAGAATTGCCCTCCAAGGGATAGGATTGCAATATGCCTACCTTTCTCATGCAGATGAATAGTCATGTCCTCATCGGTCCTAACAAAGTGACTTATTTTAGGGTGCTACCTCCTCTCAGCAGAGAACTTGATCATGAAACCCTTCTTGAAACCCTTCTACACAACCAACACCTTGGAGTGCACGGGCAGTCCTTTCCCTACCCCATCAGAACCTGCGGGGGGATATTTTGAGATAGTCCATGAACATGCGTCCGATCATTTTCCTACACTGCCTGCTGACTTTTCTCAAAAATGCCAGGGCCACGTTTTGACATAGATAGATTGCTTCCCAATGGTCCCTCCAGTCCCTCTACTGGAACATTGATGAGGAACATCAATAAGGCTTAGAAGTACATTGATCATTGCTGGAAAACATGGTCCCAGTCCAACCAAAGACAATCACTCTCAGACCTAGGGCCCAGAACCTTATTACTTAATGCCACAGATGTTTATTTAACACCTACTATAGGCCAGACAGTGTTCTGGGCCCAAGAGATACAACAGAGTGTCTGCTTTCATGAGTAGGTAATATGTTAAGTAGTGCTGAGGTCTCCAAAGAATAATGAGGCAGAGCAAGGAGCCAGGGGAGGTGGCTGTGCTGTGTTTGCATGTAACATGGCTCTCGAGGACAGACAGGAAGGGGGTAGGAGCAAGACAAGCAGCCACGGGGGAAAGAGCACCCCGGGCAGGGGACACCGCTGGTACGATCGGTCTGACCCGAGAGGGGACTCAATGCACTTGAAGGCTGGCAAGGGGGCAGCTGAGCCGGGACAGAGGCCAGTGGTGAGGACAAGGGTCAGAGAGGCTGTAGGAGCCCAGAAGGCACAGGCTGTGGGATCACGATAAGGACCTTTGTGTTTTACTCTGAGAGAGACAGAAAAAGATCCGTGGGCGGGGGAGGGCAAGGATGACCTTAGCTGGCACTGCGGCCACCAGGTTGACGGACAAGAACCTGGAAGCAGGTGACTCGCGAGGCCATTAGTGCCGTAATCTGGGTGAGAGGCGGTGATGGTTTGGGCCAGATGATGCCCTGCAGGTGGTGAGAAGCGAATGGGTTCTGGATTTATCTAGAAGGGAGGGCTGATGGATGGGGTGTGGCGGGAAAGAGGAAGACAGGCGTCGAGAGTGGCCCCTGCACAGCCGTGGACTGGCACTGACGCTCACTAAGACGGGAACCTCTGCGGGCAGGGCTGGCTGGCGACGACGGCACGGGCAGGACAGATTGATTCTACTTCCCATGTGTTACACTCGAGATAATGAGTAAAAATTCAAACAGAGGTATTTAGTCGGACATTAGAAACGGAAGTTTTGCATGGAGGGGAGAAGTCTGGACAGGAGGCAGGATGGGGACGTTGCCGGGGTGTGCTGGACCTGGCTGGCCCAGGCTCCCCGGAGCTGACTGTGTCCCTCTCTCCCCAGCTGCACTCCCGGTGACGACATATGGGCAGCTTGAAATGGACCACGGGGGGAGTTCACACCGTGGATACTGGCAAACACTCCAGAGCTGGGGAGTGGATGGTTGCACGTTTACCAGTGCACCACTGGACGATGGCATTTAAGGCCACAAAACTAGGTGGTGTCACCTGGGGAATGTGTGAGGATGGGCTCAAGGACATGTCAAAGGACCAGGCCTGAGGCCGCTCCAAAATCTAGCGGCCAGTTCTATTTGACAGAACCAGCAAAGAAGTCCGACAAAGAGAAGCCAGTGGGGGACTGGGTGGAGGAAGAGGATTAAAGAGAACATTCCAGAAGGGGGATGATGACTTTCAAATGCTGCTGACAGTCAAGTAAAATAAGGACGAAGAAATCACCTTAGTGCAGTGTTACCAAAAAGACTGCAGACTGCATGCACCAGAGTCACCTGGGTGTTCCCAAATACACAGACGTGTGGTCTCACCCCCAGACGTACTGAATCGGATTCTTAGGGGCCTATGACAAGAGACTAAGGTTTGAGCAGCAGTAACTTCATAGACTGTTCCAGAAAAGCAGGCACCAGGGGGTGCATAAAAGAACACAGCATAGCAGTGAGGGGAGCCTGACGCAGGTAGGAAAAGAGAGAAACTTCCAGAACAATTTTGACTCGCCCTGTGGCCAGTGCTGCCGGAGCAACTGGAAACCAGGGTGAGGACTAATGGCGCGGCGGTTACGACGACCAAGGCCACAAGTGCGTCCTCCTCATAGCCCCGTAGAAACTCGGTGTTCCTGTTTCAAACACCCCTCCGTTAAACCACTGTCTCGGCTGCAATTGTCCCTTAGAGCTTGTCCAGTCCCTGCTTCTAGAATAAAGACAAGAGACGGGAAGAAAGACCGAGTTCAGTACCTTCCGTTGGCCACCTGTGCCAAAAGCCAGCACTCCACCCGAGGCCCAGTTTTGCTTAGATCTACCAGAAGGAAAACCTCTTTTGTTTTGTTCTATTTTTGCCTCTAAAAAAAAATTTTTTTTAAACGGCTCGATGGCATCATGTGTCAGGCCTTCCTAACCCAGCTGAGTCCCAGGATATATTTAGAAAGTATAATTTAGGGTTGAGCCAGCCATCAGATGCCCGAAACGAGCAAGTCCTAATTTGAACTCTGAATCTGAAGGCTGAGATCTATTCTGTAAAAGCAAATGGATTTGAATTGAATTGGAAGAAAATCACGTCGAAGTCCCGGGGGAGTTCCTGTAGAAGAAAATCCTACTTTTATCTGCCAATTAGGCTAAAGGAAAGTGACAGCCGCCGGCGCCGTGAACATGGTCCCGTGTAGCTCCCGCCCATAAAAGGGCTTCCTAGTAATATATGGGCTTCTTCTTCCCCAACCCCTATAATTTTCCTTTAGGTAAGAAGACGCCTCTGGCAAGTCAAGTTCGAATCAGCACGACTCCGCTCTGACGTTTGTGAATTAGCCTATTTTGCTATCCTAGCTTGATTTGTGTGCCTCGGTGTGGGTGAGCGCGGTCACCGGAGTGCTGAGAAAGCTCTTCTCAAGGTGCAGTAGCAGCTTTGCTTTCCCCTCGCTGAGCTGCAAAGCCAGGTCCATCGTGTAGGCAGTAAGGCAGGTGGAAGGTTCTAGAATCACTCTCATTAAGATGTCAACCCAGTGTGCTATGATCCGAACGTTCGCATCTCCCCGAAATTCTTGTGTTGAGATTCTAACCCCCTAAGCGATGGTGTTAGGAGGTGGATACTATGGGTCATGACCTTTGCCCTTGTGAAAGAGGCCCCGAGAGCTAGCAACGTGAGAACACAGCAGAAGGGTCCTATCTGTGAGCCATAAAGGCTGCCTCGACGTCAGAATTCCCAGCCTCTAGAACCATGAGCAGTAACTCTGTTGTTTGTGAGCTACCCAGCTGATGGTGTTTATTATAGACACCTGAACGGTGTCTACTTAAAGGATGGAAGAGGAAAGGGAACCCCCGTTGCCCTGCTGACCCCAGTTCTGGGTTCTCAAGGAGCAGACCATTTAGGGAGAGGAGCTACTTAAGAAAACCGCCCCCTGGAAACACACCAGGGCCCTTGTGGATTTGAAATGAACAACACAGAATGATGCTCACACCACCCTGCTGGGCCACGTGGCCCCCAGCTCTCTGGGGCCTGTGCCCGCCCACTGGACATCACCTCTCAGGGGGCAACACCTAGATCTCGTGGCGTTTGGTTCAGAGTCCATCTGCAGATCCTCTTAATTATGTTTTATTTCTAGTAGTTTCCCTGGACATGTGTTTTGTATTCTCCTCTGGACAGTATTAGACCACTATGCCCAATAGCAAATAAAAATATCTTTGGGGCTCTGTGACTTCCTTTTTTCTTCTGTCAAACGGCCTTAAGGTGGCATGAGAGAAACATGTATAATGTGTCTTAGAAAAGGGTCCGTGCAGGGCAGGAAAAGCTCTATCCTTCCGAGACCGACCAATTGGCTGTTTTCAAGAATTGATTTCTGTCTCAATATGGTACACACAGGACAACGTAATCCTTTATCTGAACTCCTAAGGCTGTGCCTCTGTTCTCCCCAGTCATCCTATAAAATAGGACGTCACACAGGCATTACGAACTCAAATGCCTACAGGAGCCAGGAAAGTAAAACAGATGTTGGACAATAAGGAAAGAGGCACATTGCAAACTGGAAAACTCATCTCCGAGCACATGAAGCCAGCTACGACTCAGCTTTGCTGCAGGGAAACTGGGGCTGGTGTTCCTGGACCTTCTAGCTTTGCAAAAGAAAATCTTTGCACATTTTTCTTATATTTTAAGGAAAATGAGTGTGTGTGTGTGTTTAAGAGAAAGAGAGAGAGAGATGAAATACCTCAATTTTTATATGCTGGCAATTCATCCAACTTTAAAGGAAAACACTGCATGCCAAAGAAAGCCTATTTAATAGGCTACATTTAGCCCATGAGATGCCAGTTTTCAACTTCTACAAGAAAATGAGCACTGTCCCACCCCAAATATCTAAGTGTTCTCTCTCCCTAGTTTTGAATTTCATAGAAAGGAGACATCTCCATACCAAAAAAAAAAAAAATCTTGGACTACATCCTCAGGCCCCCAGCTGCATCCTAATCCTACTGCCAAATCAGAATATTATTTTACAAAAACCTCTTGATGGGTCACATGCAAATTTTAAGATACATCTAAATACATTGAATACATGTCCCCCCCAGCTATGGGAAATAGGAAGATGACGTCCTCTTTGTAGACGGCATGGGTTTATTACCCAGCAAGCGAAACAGAACTTCAGAAGCAGCTGAACCTGTGGTCTAATTATTACCCGATAGAGCAGCTTATCGTCAGCCACATTCTTTTGGCTTTGGCAGATGTTCCCTGGTGCTAAAGTGGACCATATCAAACAATTTCATCCAATAAAACAATCACCCCACCGCCTAGAGGTATATTTTGCTAACTCAAATCTGCAGACCAGCAGTGTGCGGTCCCAACTCGAGACTAGAGGTTGCACAAAAAGCAAACAGAGGGTCTTTTATGATCAAGGTGGTTGACTGGTAACAGCTGAACTAAAGCGTTTTAGTTCTAAATCATCTCTTTCATGCAAGATAGAGTAGGATTCTGGGGTCTCGGCCAAGTCCTTGAGCAAGAACTTGAACGGATTCACAGCTCCTTTTCTGATTAAAACATTGGCTCTCCCCAGAGGAACGCTGGCTCTTGCCGTGATGCCGAAGTGGAATAAGGATGCTCTAGCTGCAGGTCACACTTCTCAAATGTCTCTTCCAAATATCAGCTCTCACTCGTCATATCCCCAGCAGAGACTTATCTCTTCCATTTTAATCTCAGAACATCCTCACTTCTGCCTCTTGCCGGATAAGGCAGTTGTGAATTTCCTACCTTTCAGCACTTAGCCCAAGGCTTCCTAGGGGTATCAGACGCCCAAGAGGAGCAGATCAATGGATATCTTGGCTATTCATTACTTTAATCTCTTTAGACTATATTCTTACTAAGTAAAATAATCAAATATCAGTATTCCTGAACTGTATTTTCTCAACTCCCTGCTGAAATTATTTTATGGAATTAAGATTTCATTCATCTTAATCGAGGGCTGATGTTTCGTGTTCTTTTTTTGGGTTATGCAGCGACCGATTCTTGGAGTGAACTGGGCCTGGCCAGGTGACCTGAGACTTAGGCAGGACGTAGAGGTGGGTGGGTGGCACTTATAGAATGTAAAAGCTGCTGGCCATGATCCTTCCAACGAGCCCCGCAGACAGGCTATAGGGCCATGAGTCTGGAGGTGTTAGATGTAGCTGGAGAAATCGAGAAGGAAACAAGCAGTTGGAAACCAGAGAAATTAGGAGAGAAGAGTTCCAATCACAGCAGGGGTCAGAGGAAAAGTCTGGAGGAACCACATGAACCACTGGCATAGCAGCAGCGTGTCTGGGCACAGACTGGGCTGGGGGCAAGGAAGGGTAAGTGGTAAGGTACCATCTTGCTCAGAAAGCCAGCAGAAGACATATCTGCAAAAACTCTTTGGAAGCTTTTTCAAAATGACCACTGAAGATATTGTTCCAGATGTTATTCAGTGACCCTCATAAATTCCACCCTGCTAATTCCTTTAAGGAGATAATAAGAAGTATTGATTCAATGTGCTTACCTTTTACACCTTTGCTGCCAGGAAACTCAAAGCTAAAGTTGGTGCCCGACCTCAGTAACTTGCTCATTCTAGACACCTTTTCACTTTTATCTCACAATTTTAACTCACTTTTTTCTTTCTTTTTATACTATCCTATCCTTAATTTCCTAGTCTACCCTCATGTTCCATGTAAATATTTATGTGCACGTTATTTTGCACTCCTGCCAAGCAGCATGGAATCCTATAACTTTCTCTTCTGTCTGTGTTAGTTTCTATAAGAGAAACCGACACAATGGAAACATAGTCAACTGGGAAATAGAACAAAGTCGGCTGCTTCCCTTCTCCTAGCAGAACATATTGTCCCAACAGGTGTATCAAAATTGCTTCCAGGTAAGCTGAGACATGAGAACATTCTGCTCTGAACAAGGCAGCTCTTTTTCCCAGGAGGGAATGAATTCATGTGGAATGTTGGCCCCGACAGAACAGAGCTACTCCGTTCTACCCCATTGGGTCCCTTGGGGACTTAGCGCAACCCCTCATGACGGTGGCACTGAAGGGGTATTGCTGGGAAGGGCAGAGAGTACATGGTAGAGGGGTCTCCCTGGTGGGCGGCAGCAGGTGCACATTCCCCTCCTGAATCTCCGTACCTGACGCCCCCCTCAACACCGGCTGCAGCTGTGCCTCAGTGCGACTGTCCTATAGAGTCCAGAGTCACAGGGATGCCGGCTGGCGAAGGGACATATTCTGATTTGCAGTTCCCACCCGAATGTTGGCAGCCTCCTTTTTGTTCTTTTCACTCTGTGCTTCTTTTTTCTTTCCTTTTCTAAATTTTGCCGTCAGTGTGCTCGACCGAGCGCTATCAGACGAGCAGACAACAGTAGCTTCCTGGGAAAAATTTGCTGCTGCAGGTCACGGGCCAGTGCCAAGAGGCGTAGGGACGCCGAGAACACGGTTTTAGGAGAACCGCAGCATCCAGGTAGCAGTTTCGGGCTAATTGTTCAATTCTCTTAGGGAGACTGGCTCAGAATCAACCTTGCAACCTGGTGTCAGTGTCTCCTCGAGGGGAACTTTGAGGTCCTCCCCCTCTGTACCTTGGCTTTTTTTTTTTATTTGTTTAGTGTTTAAGAGCCATCATTACTGGAACCTAGTGTCTGATCATGGTGTTCATGAAAAGAGAAATGGGAACAAGACCTGAGGGTCTGAGGCTTCCATGGTGGGTCAGGTTTACTCCGAGAGAGAGAAAAAACACACTCCCAAATGCTCACGCCGGCACTTAGCAGTTCCCGAGGATTTCCGATCTTGAGATACGAGATGTCGCGGTCCTGGGGCTTGCCCACCCTGCCAGGCTACTGAGGCTCCTGGTGCATGGCTACATGTCCAGGAAGCACGATGTGGCTCCCTGGCGACCGAGCGTCAGGACAAGATGCTCCAGGGAAGGACGGTCTCCTGAGTAGGCCCTGCTTCCATCCTGGAGTGGGTTAACCGGGTCAGGCGAGGTCAAAGAGCAAATATCGAGTTACACAACTTCCTCCTCCTTCCCAGGCACACCCTAGACATGCCCCAAAGCCTCACAGATCAGCCAGGCCAGGACCCTGGGGAGAGAGAGGAAGGCCCTTCGCTGTGGCTTCTCACTTCCTCCCTCCCCACCCCACGTTGCCTTCCAGATCCTTCTAGCTCTCCAAGAAAAGGACCAGGAGCAAATTCAGGCAGAAAGGAAGCTCTTGAGACCCAGAAGAGCTTGCCTCCATAGACAAGTATGGAAAGGCCATTTAATGAGCTCTTACCATGTGCTTAATGCATGCAGATATTTCTTCCTCTAAACCTCAGACCCGCCCCAGGAGACTGGCCTCTTACTCCTATCCCCACTTTACGGAAGAGGAAAACAGAGAACAGACAGATTAAGTCATCTGTCCAGGGTCATGGCTGACAGTGGCAGGTCCAGGATTTGAACTCAGGCAGTCTGACTGCAGAGAACTCTCCAGAAGGACTCTAATTGGGATGTGAACCGAAGTGATCCCCTTAGTGCCCAAGGTACTAAGAAAGTGTCCTTTTGGGGGAACTCCAGGTAGCATTGCAGATTCAGCAAGTGACAATACAGGATGCCCAGTTAAATGTGAATTTCAGTAAACAGCAAACAATTCTTGAGTATTAAGTATGCCCTCATGGTGTTTATCTGAAATTCAAACGTAACTGGGGCATCCCGTATGATATCCGGCAACCTTAACTATTGGGTCACTTCCAGTTCTCTGTCCCGTCCCTCCGCCCTGTCTCCCTCTCCTTGTGAGTATGCCACCTCCCTGCGTTCTTCCATTTCTCCTCCTGTGTCTGTCTCTGGGACTCCTGAGCTCTGCTTCTGCACATATTCTTGTTTTAAAATCAGTTGTTAACGATCATCTAATATCGCTTGAGCACCCATGGTATGCCAGGGCTTGTTGTTCAGAGGCTCAAAGGTGCTAGGGGTCCCTCCCACCCCCACAGAGGCAGAAGCCACTGCTGCTGAGACAGGGTGGGGGTAGGTGGTGCCACTAAGGGGGCTGTAAAGACGTAGAGCCCTCACCCCTGCCTCAGGGGAGTTCTGCTTCCAAACGATCTCTTGTGTCTTTGCCAAAGATCTCATTTGGGAAAATATTTCCATAATTGAAAGAAAAGTTATTGACAATCACTGCTCTAGGCTGTGCTCCAAAGCAGAGCTTCTTGAACTTCAGTTGTGTAAAGGAATCACCTGGAGGTCTTGTCAGATGCAGGTTCAATCTGTATTTCTAAGAAGCTCTTAATTAGTTGCTGATGCTGGAGTCCATGGAGGGCACTTTGAGGTCAAGGGTCTAAAGTGTCCACACTGATGTATGTGCACATAGATTATTTTTCTTTCTCATCTTTGTTTCAGATATAGATGGATAGATGGATGGAGGGATGG